>CP054667.1:25569825-25667325 GCA_013348765.1 Carpinus viminea
CAAAATGTTTTATTTTTTTAAAATGAAAAAATTGTCTTTTTAAATACATGCCCTAATTTATTGATCAAGAATGTAGGAAAGAATTTTTTAGAAAGTTCAAAAAGAATGAGTTTTTGAATATTGTAGGTGTTTGCAAAATATTAAAAGTTTGAGGGGTTAGTAAAATTATCCCTTACCTTTATTTATTCTCTTTCTAATATTTGCATGAGGAAGTTTCCCTAATCCAAACTTTCTACAAGAGGAAACAACTAAATAAGTTAAAAGTGAAATTTATTTTCCACCTTTCTTGTTTTTTTTTTTTTGTTAGTTTTAGTTAATGATTTAATTTAAAGTTTTAGTGGTGAAGAACAAAATGTTGTTGGAAAAATTCAATATGCGAAAGAAAGATGGGGTTTTGTAGTTTAAAAGTTTGATCATTTTTGTACTACCTTGTTAGACATGTTTACTTGATGCTTTGTTTAATTGATTTTAATAAAAAATTGTAGAAATCACTATTAGCTGCCACCATCTATTATATTTGGTGAATGTGTATGAATTTATAACATTGCCATCATGGACAATATCACAAGGCATAGTTTCAATATTACCAATGTTAACTACAAATGGAAATGAAGGTCATTTATATTGTACAAGAATAAACGATATTACTATTTATTTGTAATTATCCCTTTCAAGTAAACATTTATGTAGCCCCTGGTATTATGTATTAGAACCTCCAAACAAGCTCTCCTGGTCATTACATTAATCCATTATAGACCTTTGTTCTCCCGCTATAGCAAATTGTGCTTTTGCTCCATACTTTTAATCCTTTATTCGTGAAATCCTTTCTCCTTTTTCAGGCTCAAAAGGAAGTTGGGGTTACTAGAGGATGATGATATCTCCCAAGTTGGCTGGAACAACTTCTGCAGAACAAAGTTTTGGAGAGGAAAGGGTAGTGGTAATTCCACTGGAGCTAGGAAAAACCGAGGGTATGTTTAGGCTAAATGTTTTTTGAAGATGAACTTTTGGTGGAAGACTTATTTATTTTTCTCTCTTAAATTTACCTCTACATGATCTTATTGTTCATACAGATAACTCAGATGGGGCTTTTGGTAAAAGTCATTGAAGCATCGGATGTTATTTTGGAAGTTCTTGATGCTTTCGTGATCCTCTAGGTACTCGTTGTATTGATATGGAGAAGTTGGTGATGAAATCAGGTCTAATAAGCATCTAGTGCTGCTTCTGAATAAAATTGGTAATGTTTTACTCTCTCTCTCTCTCTCTCTCCCCCCACGCAAGGTGTTTAATAAGATTTTAATGTTAGAAATTTTGAAAGAAGGTAGAAAGTGAAAACAGTTTTGTTTTTCCTGATAATTAATCTAAAGCATTTAAAGGCACATTGTGTGCAAACGGTTAGAAAGCATAAAATGAAATTGCGTAGAATTAGATTGGATCACGTAAGAGAAGGGCTTGATTGAAATATCAGAGAACCATTGATGCAAGGGTATACATATGCAACTCTTGAGAGTGTTTTGTATGTTAGGATCTCACTATCAAAAAACAATGAAGCAGATCTTGGCTGCAATTTATATTCATAAATTATATCATGTTCAGAAGACAAGAAATGTTTCATCTAGTTTCGCCCCCATATGGTTTCGGCTTGAATAATTTATAATTGTTACTTGTGTCTCAGATCTTGTCCCTCGAGAAGCTGTTGAAAAGTGGCTCAAGTATCTTAGGGAAGAATTACCAGCTGTTGCATTTAAGTGCAGTACACAACAGCAGAGATCAAACTTAGGTGGAAATCGTCCTCAAGGCAGCAAAAGGACCAAAGCAATCTTCTGCAAGCAGTGATTGTCTAGGAGCTGAAACTCTTATTAAATTGTTGAAGAATTACTCAAAGAAGCCATGGTAGGCCTACATATATTGCATGCACAATAAATTCTCGAAGCTTGGAAGATTTTCCATGAGAATGTGCTGTTTATGCTCAGTGTTTTTTTCTTGCCATGATCTAATTTATTACTTACTTTGTATGAATGGATATAAAATGGGTGCCTCCATAGTTGTTTATAAGTCTCTTGATCAGGTTATTTTATAGGCCAAAATCTTTTGGTCCCTTCAAGATGGAGTTTTTGTTAATTTGGTCATGTGTTCTAATTTGAGTAAAATTATCAATAATGTTATTTTTTATGTAAGTAATGGTAATGACTCTGATGATGATGTTGGTGACAATGATGATAAGCATTTAGAACCTAGAGTAGTTTGGAGGCATATGATTGTGTTTAATGGTTTGCATTGTCTCTCTCTTGAATTTGGATGGCTGCTTTCAAAAGTTGTCTCTTTTCTGGTTTCGAGTTTTTCTGGATTAATGTATTCTTCTTCTTCCTAATTAGGTGTCTTTTCTTGTATACTTCCTGTATACTTAGGGTACAGATGTTTGCACTTTCATATAAGATTGAATTACTTATTAAAAAATAAAGTTTTGCAGTATTCTGCCATCTTTCTGATAGTAAGGATGATGTCATCCGTCTAGGCCTACAAGATGCTTGCTTAGGGTTTTCCGTTGTACTCAACAAAGCTTTTTTTTAACTGCCTATAAGTTTCTTAATGTAATTGTTAAGCCATATTTTTGAATTTGGGTTTTTAGGTTCTGATAAATCCATCTTAGTATCAGCCTCATAATCTGCTGTGCATGGTTATCTTTGGCAGATCAAGAAGTCAATTACTGTGGGTATTATTGGCCTGCCTAATGTTGGTAAGGTAGTCTCATTAATAGTTTGAAGAGGTGCCATGTTGTCAACGTTGGTGCTACTCCTGGGTTAACAAGATCAATATTAAAATTTCTCCAATTTTTAAATAAACCCTTGTCTCTTATCTCCCTTTTTTGTAAATTTAGGCAATACTTTATCATTTCTTCTTCTTTCTGCCCAGGAACCAAACAAAGGAATGGATTCTATACCTTTATACCCCCTATCATTTATGTAGCCCCCTGGTATTATGTATTAGAACCTCCAAACAAAGAATAATGTTCACTCTCCTGGTCATTACATTAATCCATTATAGACCTTTGTTCTCCCGCTATAGCAAGTTATTGCTTTTGCTCCATACTTTTAATCCTTTATTCACAATGAAATCCTTTCTACTTTTTCAGGCTCAAAAGAGGAAGTTGGGGTTACTAGAGGATGATGATATCTCCAAGTTGGCTGGAACAACTTCTGCAGAACAAAGTTTTGGAGAGGGAAAGGGTAGTGGTAATTCCACTGGAGCTGGGAAAAACCGAGGTATGTTTAGGCTAAATGTTTTTTGAAGATGAACTTTTGGTGGAAGACTTTTATTTATTTTTTTTTCTCTCTTAAATTTACCTCTACATGATCTTATTGTTCATACAGATAACTCAGATAGGGCTTTTTACAAAGAATTGGTAAAAGTCATTGAAGCATCGGATGTTATTTTGGAAGTTCTTGATGCTCGTGATCCTCTAGGTACTCGTTGTATTGATATGGAGAAGTTGGTGATGAAATCAGGTCCTAATAAGCATCTAGTGCTGCTTCTGAATAAAATTGGTAATGTTTTACTCTCTCTCTCTCTCTCTCTCTCCCCCCCCCACGCAAGGTGTTTAATAAGATTTTAATGTTAGAAATTTTGAAGAAGGTAGAAAGTGAAAACAGTTTTGTTTTCCTGATAATTAATCGTGTGCAAACGGTTAAGAAGCATAAAATGATTGCGTAGAATTAGATTGGATGCGTAAGAGAAGAGCTTGATTGAAAATATCAGAGAACCATTGATGCAAGGGTATACATATGCAACTCTTGAGAGTGTTTTGTATGTTAGGATCTCACTATCAAAAAACAATGAAACAGATCTTGGCTGCAATTTTATGTTCATAAATTATATCATGTTCAGAAGACAAGAGAAATGTTTCGTTGCATTTAAGTGCAGTACACAACAGCAGAGATCAAACTTAGGTGGAAGTTCAAAGGCAGCAAAACCAAGCAATCTTCTGCAAACGAGTGATTGTCTAGGAGCTGAAACTCTTATTAAATTGTTGAAGAATTACTCAAGAAGCCATGAGGTAGGCCTACTTATATTGCATGCACAATAAATTCTAGAAGATTTTCCATGAGAACGTGCTGTTTATGCTCAGTGTTTTTTCTTGCCAGTCTAATTTATTACTTACTTTGTATGAATGGATATAAACATGTGCCTCCCATAGTTGTTTATAAATCTCTTGATCAGGTTATTTTATAGGCCAAAATCTTTTTGGTCCCTTCAAGTTAGGTTTTTTGTTAATTTGGTCATGTGTTCTAATTTGAGTAAAATTATCAATAATGTTATTTTTTATGAAAGTAATGGTAATGACTCTGATGATGATGTTGGTGACAATGATGATAAGCCATTTAGAATCTAGAGTAGTTTGGAGGCATATGATTGTGTTTAATGGTTTGCACTATTGTCTCTCTTCGGGTGGATGGCTGCTTTCAAAAGTTGTCTCTTTTCTAGTTTTCGAGTTTTTCTGGATTTGTATTCTTCTTCTTCCTAATTGGGTGTCTTTCTTGTATACTTCTTGTGTACTTAGGGTACACCATTTTGCACTTTCATATAAGATTGAATTACTTATTAAAAAAAATAAAGTTTTGCAGTATTCTGCCATCTTTCTGATAGTAAGGATGTGTCATCCGTCTAGGCTACAAGATGCTTGCTTAGGGTTTTCCCGTTGTACTCAACAGAGCTTTTTTTTTTACTGCCTATAAGTTTCTTAATGTAATTGTTAAGCCATATTTTTGAATTTGGGTTTTAGAGTTCTGATAAATCCATCTTAGTATCGGCCTCATAATCTGCTGTGCATGGTTATCTTTGGCAGATCAAGAAGTCAATTACTGTGGGTATTATTGGCCTGCCTAATGTTGGTAAGAGTAGTCTCATTAATAGTTTGAAGAGGTGCCATGTTGTCAACGTTGGTGCTACTCCTGGGTTAACAAGATCAATGCAAGAAGTTCATTTAGACAAGGATGTCAAATTGTTGGACTGCCCTGGTGTTGTAATGCTTAGCTCTGCAGCAAATGATGCATCTATCGCTCTTCGAAATTGCAAAAGAATAGAGAAGTTGGATGATCCAGTTGGTCCAGGTGACTGAACTCATCCTTCATTTTTGGCTGCTTTGTCTGCTATTCTGCTTGAGTGCCTTTTCATGTGCTTTAGTAATGGCTAATATGCGGCATTTTTCAACTTATTGGTTTATTCTATTTTTTCTTCGGCAAGCTGATCTGGTGGAGTTCAAATGGTGGTTCATTAATAGTTTGCTTTTGTTTGCATTGCTTTGAAATGGCTCTGGATGCTATTGTGATTTCATAGGTTGAAGATAAAATGTGAGGTTCCTATCTCTTATTGGAACTTGATAATATGATCACTACCATTTGTGCTATCCAATTCATATGCACTTTTACTCTAGGCTGATCACCAAGGATTGTTTCCCTGGCAAGTTCTTCATTGTTTATTTGTCTACCTAGCTAAAGGCAAATTGATCTCAAGTATTTTATCACCTGATTGACAGATTGACTTTCACATTTTGTATTCTTTTGTTTTTTTGGTTTTCAGGTAAATAATGCTTCATTCTCAAATGTTTACTTTTGTAAGATTAGAATGTTGTTTCCAGCATTCCTCTTCCAGGCAAAGAGAATAGCCGTTGCCTCTTTGTATCTGAAATGATGTGTATAGGTTGAAAAGAGGATGTAGCGTTAAAAAAACTACAGTGACATCAATTTCTATTGCTTTTACCTTTGCAGCATGAGATGAAATATTGAATGAAATTCTGGTTGATATTTCTTTGGGAAAGAGTTGTTGGAATTTTAAAATTATGCAGCTTAGATGTTTTATTGTTATTACTGTTTATTAGTTAGTAATATGGATGTTTTTATTCAAAAAGAGAAATCCCAAGTATAGAGGAAGTATATACAGGGTTTCAAGCTTCCTTGTTTTATTATATTAAGTTCTATCAGCAGATTTTAATATCCATACTGACTCTGCCCCATCTGAGCAGTGAAGGTAAGCTGAAAAAGGGTGGCATTGTGGATGTTGAAGCTGCTGCAAGAATCGTTCTGCATGACTGGAATGAGGGTATGTGTGTCTAGCCATTTATTTTAGAATATGTGCCCTTGAAATACATGAAGAAAACAAAATTAGAACAAAAGAAAGCATATAATTATATTTAAAGAATACAAAGTAATGTTAATTATTTGATTTGTTGCAGGTAAAATTCCATTTTATACTATGCCCCCAATTAGGAATCAGGGAGAACCTTCGGAGGCCAAGATTGTTTCTGAGCTTGGGAAAGAATTTAACATTGATGAGGTTTATAACAATGAATCTTCATTTATCGGAAGCCTGAAGTCCATTGATGATCTCGATCCTGTTGAAGTTCCTCCGAGTCGCCCTCTCAATTTCGATGAGATTTTTTCTGTCTTGGTAAGTTCCTCCGAGTCCATTGATGACCTTAGGTGCTCCCCGAAAGGAAAACACCTCCACATTCTGTATATCTGCAGATATTTTTGAAAAAAGTATGAACAGGAAAATGTAATTTACATGCAACTTAAATTGTAGTGGAAGTTTCATGATACATGGTTTTTGAAATACAGGTAACTAATTCTTTCTTTTTTGCATATTTATGCATTAGAATGAAGAACCAAAACCATCAACCCAAGGTGATGCCCAAAAGCAATCAAGCGATGGTACTTATCAAAAATATTTTAGGTATATATATGTATATACCCTTCGGGTTCCGTCCCTCTTTATAACTAAATGGTCGTTAAAGAAAGAAGAGATGGAAAAGGAGATGATAAAACAATTTTGCGTCTTGCGTCATAGGGATGGATAGGAAAACGTTTGTTTCTTTGTTTCTTTCCTTTGGTTGGTAGAGAAGTGACATGAGAGAAGAGAAATTAGAAGTTAAAAAAAAAAAAAAATAGTTCTTTAATTGGAGATACCATTTACTAGAGGCCTATTTATCTTTGGGCCTGACAAAGCCCATCTCCCTCGGGCTGGGCTGTTCCTGTTGGCCGATGAGGGCCAATGCCAACGGGTTAGGTACCCTCTTCAATGGAGTCGTTAACTAACAGCTTTCAAGTCTCCAAGAGATAGTTCAATTGACGGAGGTTACTAATTTGAATTTTCCTCTTCTTTTGTGAACGTGTCAATTTTTTTTTTTTAAAAAAAAAAAAACTAGCAACTTCCAACTTTACAAACACATTGGAAGGAGACCATCGACAAACAATAAAATTACTCTGACAATTGTACTAAGGGAAGCGTTTGCAAGCCACCACCCCTGTCACAGATGACCCCATATGTTGCTCATCCAGGTGGGGCTGTCCATACTAGTAGGATGTTGGGAGCCTAAGAGAAAACAATTCGTATTAAGGATGCCGGCCATTCATGCGACGCAGTTCATATACAGGATGTCAGACGCCCAAGGGTAAGCAATCCATACCGACAGTATGTTTCCCAACTTGGTGGTGTCACATGGCCCTAGTTACTACCCCAATCAAAAGGTGCCACATGCCCCAGGTTGTTACATCCTCTTTCCTATAAATAGGAGTCCATTGTAGCAAGTAAATAATCTTAGCATTTACCATCTTTATAGGTCTCTATTTCTTTCAAAACCCTCACTAATTTAAGCATCAATGTTTCTTGCCGGCACCTTTAATGAGTCACCTTTACTTGTTTCTTGTCTTTACATGTCTCATTGACTTGACTATTGACGTGCAATCAATTGTACTAGAGTAATGTTACATACAAATTTTTATCCCCACAACTATATATCTCATAATGCTGAATTGACAATTTTCAACCAACTTTAATTAAAAAAAGATAAAAATTATAGAATTGGTTGAGATTGTCACGTCAATATTATAAGATAATTGTGAGATAAAATTGTGGTACATAACATTACTCATTATACTAACATTAATCAAAATCCTTACTAAAAAATGTATTTAATTAAATTATTGTTACACCTTTAAAACGATAGTTTTCCTTTAAATTAAATTGGAGAATTTTTTTTTTTTTCAACCCAATTTGTTAAATAGAGACATGCTTTTAGAGTGCATTATTCTAAGTTAATCCTATTAAAAATGCATGTGAGAATCGCATGCTCTAAAGATAGATGTCAATTTAATAGATTCAATGAAACTGTCCCTTTAAAATATTGATTATGAGTATTATTAATTATTGGTAATATTGGTGAAATTATTTAATTTATTTGCCACCAGCAATTTTTTTCTCTCACTAATTAATTTTGGGAGGTTAGAATACAGTAGCCCTGATGGAAAACTCTTTCTCCCTTCCTTTATTTCTCATTTTTCACCTCTTAAAGAAGAGTATATTATACTTCACCTGATGTAAGTACTCTTTAAAAAGACTAAAAAGAAAAGAATCACAAAGGACAGGAAAAGGGCATGAAGAATTTTCAACTGCCTAGTAGGAACAGCATTCAAATTGCATTCAAATTTAAGATTCCCTGCCAATAATCGACAACTCATTTTATCCGTCTATGTATATATATATAAGCAACCAGCCTATTCCTTCAATAAATTCATCTCTTTTCTGATCCTTCTCCTCCTACTCACTTCCTCTGTATCTGCTCGAGGCGCTGTATACTGTTGGGGATGATTCCGGCTGGACTTTCAGCGTTGAAGATTGGACCAAAGGGAAGAAGTTCAAGGCCGGAGATATATTGAGTAATTTAAGAAAACCCTTTACTTGTTGTCGTGTTTATTTCCACTTGTTTTCTTACGTTTAGCTTTTATGATGAACGGTGATTTAACTTGGTGTCGAGCAGATATCATGAGTTTTTTTAAGTCTACACGTGAAAAAGAGCGAAAATGTTGATTAAATGATTTAACAGTATTCACTTGTATGTGTTTTGTTTATGCAGCTTTCAACTATTATCCATCATTTCACAATGTGGCAGTTGTTGATGTCAAAGGCTATAAAGGTTGCTCTCCATCTTCAAAAGCTAAGATTTACACAAGTGGGAAAGATCGAATTAAATTATCAAAGGACGGAACCATTCATCTGCAGCATCCCTGGCCATTGTGATGAGGGAATGAAGTTATCAGTTTATGCTCACTAAAACAAGAAATATTGCATAAAACTCTAAATGATTTAGGTTTATCTTCTTGTTCATGACCATCATTGTGTTATGATATGTGGAATGGATGATGCGCTTGTTGCTTTGATTACGTGTTGGAATACAATAGAACTTTCCGTTTAAAAAATAAATAAATCTAAAGATTGATTAAGATGCCACATCAACAATGTGGGATAATTATAGATTAATAAAATATAGTATAAACCCATTTGTATCGGAATATAACCATCTTTATTTCAAGTGAAACAAAAATGATCTATTTCAAGTCATTTAAAATTTTAAATAACAAGATGTCTTGGACACCAATAAATACAACAAAATAAAATCTAAACCATAAAGCTAGCAGGTGCAAGAAATGGCCGGAGAAGATCATATTCTGTCAATGCATTACCATTTGAATTGAACATCATTGGCTTAATTAATTTGTACCAAGTATAAAAAGAAAGTACATGTATAAATTTATCACTTCCAACGGCTTATCATATTCAACGACACTATAATTATAAGCTAATTAATCTGGATCCCACATTTTAATTAATCTCTTCATAAAAACTTGAAAATTAATCCTCCCTTCTTTCTCCTAAAGATCTCCATCTTCTGCGGGAACACCAAAGAAAACCAACCCATTTTTGTTGCTTGCTGACCTGCATACACCTCCCCCTCCACCATTTCCCTTCGCAGTTTCGTGAAGTTGTTGAGTCAAAACACTTTCATGGCGGTTTTGGCATTACGATTCTGTTTGGGAATGCACTTTCAATCTGGTTGTTCATGGAGTTTTGTTTTTTCAGGGTTACTTTGATCCCACATCATCTTTTTCTTTTTTAAAGATATATTTATGTATATATATATAGCATTTTAATTAGTTAAATGAATACTTTGCATGTATATACGTACATTATCAAGTTTATAATTTTCGTATTCAAAAGTTTTCATATATAATTGTAAACCATTTGAAAGTTTTGGAATTTGCTTTTTTTTTTTATGACTTTTCCGGGAATCTTAGAAGTGGGAATCTGGGAAGGATTAAAGGGGTCATCAGAGAGGCAAATTGCTAGGAGTTTCAGATTTTTCTGGATTTAATTTGCACAAGAAATGAATTGCTTCTTGTGTTTTCCATCCCATGGGAAGAAAGCTTCTGACAAGACAAATGGCCGGAGGAAAGGAGAGTTGCCAAGAGAAGTAGCCGTTGCACCAAAGCCAAAGCCTGGTACTTAATTTACTTTCATCTTTGGGTCATAGTTAATCAATATTTATTTATTTTTTTTTTTTCCTATTTTAGCTAGCTAGTTAGTTTTCAAAAACATTGTAAATTGGCTTATCTAAATTCTTTCTCTGTTCTATTAAAATATTTTTCTATTCATTTTAATAATAGGGCAAGAGTGAGAAAGGGAGAGACAGAAGAAGAAATGGATAAAGAAAGAGAGAAAAAATAATTAAAAACTTATCTATTGAGTTACTAATTAAGTAAGCACCTTAGATGAAATGAAAAATTCATTTGGTTTAGAGTTAACCAAATGGAGATGGTTTTTAGAAGTTTTGTTAGCCATTTTATATATAAATTCAAAATGTATAAGCCATTGTGGATGCTAGCTTGGGCAAATGGCAATGACATTTAAAGCAACCTTCTTGATGATTTGTGACACTATAGGCTTTTTAATTCCTAAAGCATAATATATAGAGGCCAGCTAGATAATCTAGCAGTACATACAATACTACATTAATATACCAAATATTTTCTCAAAAAATAAACAAATCAAGAAGAAAGATGTAATCAAAGTTGTGCCCAGTTGCCATATTACTAAAAGATTTGATTTAATTTATATGTTGTATAGAAAATCAAAAGCCAAAGGTTGCACCATGTTGAACCACAAAAATAATGAGGCCAATAAAGAAAATGGGCACGGCAACAACAACATTGCTGCACAAACTTTCACATTCAGAGAATTGGCCACGGCAACAAAGAATTTCAGACAAGAATGTCTGGTGGGTGAGGGTGGATTTGGAAGAGTTTACAAGGGGAGACTGGAGAAGACTGGCCAGGTAAAACCAAACCCTTAAGGTTAATTAATTTGTTTGATGAATGATGATTTAATATGTCTTGTCTTCCATCGTTCATATAGAACTTCTTCTAAAAGATTTTGATATATATTCATTCTGCAGGTTGTGGCAGTCAAGCAACTTGACAGGAATGGATTGCAGGGAAACAGAGAGTTTCTCGTTGAGGTGTTGATGTTGAGCCTCTTACCATGGAAATCTTGTCAATCTGATTGGTTACTGTGCTGATGGAGAGCAGAGACTTTGGTCTACGAGTACATGTCATTGGATCTCTGGAGGATCATCTGCTTGGTAATTAATTTTTTCTTTTTGACAGTTGCTCGAGCGAGTTTACAGAGATTTTAACTATGAAATCTTATTAAATTCTCTTCTGAGTGTTGGGATTTGGCTGGTGAGTTCATCAGAGCTGGAGTTCCTACTAATTAACCATATATATGTACCCTCATGCATGTGTGATGATATTCATTGGAAAACTAAATCAGTAGCTGAATTTATGATGAATTAAATTATGGTTTTCAGATCTACAACCAGGGCAAAAGCCATTAGATTGGTTCACAAGAATGAAAATAGCTTTAGATGCTGCAAAGGGTCTTGTCATATATCGTGATTTGAAGTCCTCCAACATCTTGCTGGACAAGGATCAATGCCAAGCTTTCTGATTTTGGATTAGAGCTTGGACCTGTCAGATCTTCAAGGGTGATGGGGACATATGGGTATTGTGCCCCTGAGTATCAAAGAATAGGCCAACTCACAGTGAAGTCAGATGTTTACAGTTTTGGAGTTGTTTTGTTGGAGTTGATCACCGGAAGAAAAACCATTGACACCACGAGGCGTACGGAGGAGCAAAATCTTGTCACATGGGTAAGTGTCATATTTTGTCTGGTCAGTCTTTGTCAAATCGTCCAACTTTTGATTTATGTCTTTGTTTCTTGTTCTCAAACAAAAATATTAACAAATAACAAAAAATACAAAACATCTTTAAAAAAAACAGATTGAGATCATTATTCAGACAACCCAATAACTAGATCTTACTCCCTCAAAACTCAAAAACAATTATCGTATTTGTGTCACGTCATAACACTTTTTCAAGTTAGATATAAAAAGCATTAATCAAAGAGTAATACTACCATTCACATTAACTAACATTACGTGTTTTAAATGACTTTTCTTTTGTCTATGCTTTTAAGTAATTAACATGAAAAGTCACTCAAAATACTTCAAGTCAACCCGTAGAAAATAGGTGTTGATAATATGATTGCTCTTCAAAAAAAAAATCCCACATTAACACCAAATTTTCTTAAAACTCTCTTAATATTTTTCAACTATAACTTCACTTTTCACCTCTCATTTTTTTTTAAAAAAAAGTTATCAAGGAGTGAGCCACATAGGAGGGACCATACGATTGCTATATAATTTGCTATATGGGAGTCATATAATAGTCTACAAAATAGGATATATTAATTAAAATTTTTCATATACCGCGATTTAACACTTAAAAACTAATTAAAATCTGTTGTTTATTTATTTATTTATTTGAAACCAGGCAGAACCAGTATTTAAGGATCCTCCAAGGTTCCCGGAACTAGCGGATCCACATCTTGAGGGACATTTTCCAGTGAGAGCACTACACCAAGCAGTAGCAGTAGCAGCCATGTGTCTCCAAGAGGAACCATCTGTTCGTCCCTTGATCACCGATGTTGTCAGTGCTCTGGGTGTTCTTGGAACCTGCGGTCCAGATGCAGGCGCCACATCTTTTGATAATCCTTCTCCTTCTCCACCGTCCGATCATATAATGATCAGTGCAAATGGGATTGTTCTTGATGAAGAAAGCATGAGGGAACGACAACGAGCTGTGGCAGAAGCCATAGAATGGGGCTCAACTTCAAGGCATAATGCATCCCGGTGTGGAAGTACTTCTTCTGTGTAAAATACATTAATTTATCGATCTCTACACTAATTAATATCAATATCATTCTCTCTGTTTTTGCCTCCCAATACATTCTCTTTTATTTTATTCAATCTGCAACAAAATTTTCGTCAGATTTTGGATACGTATTGAGTCCTTCAAATGAGTATAAATCTTTTTTTTTTTTTACATGAGAAGAATGCAAGTGAGATGATGATCACCTATATATATATATATATGATCTTTGTAGTTAAGAATATGTAATGGGTGAACTCTCCCTTCTCTCCAAAACACACTATAAATATATATATATATATATATATATATATATATATATATATAATCTTTGTAGCTGTTAAGGAAAGTGACAGCAATCACAAAACCAGAGAAGAAAAAGAGGCCGGCTTCACTCACATTGGTTCCTTACTATTAGGGGCGGAAGGAGGAGGGTTGAGAGGGGGCAAATGACCTTCCTCGGGCCTCAAATCGCCCAAATTTTTGAAGTGTCTTACTCACCCTTAGACAAAAACAATTGGCCCAAATGACTTGACTACTGACATCATACACTTAATTCCCCCAAGCTTTCAGCTGTGCAAAACTAAGCAAATTTTGACATGAGTATTCAAACTGCTTTTTTATTTTTTTAACAAAACTAAAAGAAAACATTCCTATTTTAGATGGGAATATAAAAGGTATTCTAAATTGTTTTGATGTCTAAAGCATATCCAATAGAAGTCGGCAAAATAGTTACTGAAAAAATATAAATTTTTACTTTATCTACTTGTTTTTTTATATACACTCCAACAAACTCTCTATCCAATTCTTTATTTTCTTTAAATATTATTTTATGTGGGAAAGAGTGAAAAAATAAGAAGAGAGAG
The DNA here is from genome assembly GCA_013348765.1 of Carpinus viminea. Lineage (NCBI taxonomy): Eukaryota > Viridiplantae > Streptophyta > Magnoliopsida > Fagales > Betulaceae > Carpinus > Carpinus viminea. Next base: position 25,583,789 of record CP054667.1, read on the forward strand.
ATAGAGTAAAAGAAAGAAAGTGAGAGAAAATAATAATAAACAAAGTTTCTTTACAAGTTTTGGAGAATTTGATGCAACCTTCTTCATCAAAATCAATAGTTTTACTCATTCAAATAAAAAACTTAAGACCAATGAACTTGTAGCTAATTGTATTATATTAATATAAATAATTTATAATCATTTTCAGTCACAAGCGTATATTCAACATTTTTTTATATATAATTTCAAGTGTTTTTAGAACACTATAGTTTTCATTATAAGTTTCTTACAAAATGACGTAACAACAACATGATACATATTTATTAACTCTGCTACTAAAATATGAATGACTGTTCGAAAATTTACATGATACTCAACATATTTATAAATTAACGTAACAATGCACATATTTCTTACCCCATCAACCACTAAAAGTGTTAACAGTTAGATGTCGGTAGCTGGCACATAATTTTATAGAAAATTAAACAAGCATTTTCCTTAATCAGAGCATATTAGAATCCAAAGTGGGCCGGGCCTCTTGCACTAGTAAAACGTTTTGAAGTTGGATATCCGCGTGGATTCTACAACCACCAGAAAACGCAACCAAAAAACATGAAAGAGAGAAGAAACTAACGAACTACGAAGATCAAAATCAACTGTCGGACCTGCAGGAGGGCAGGAAGTAAGGAACCCACCTCCCTCTCTCTAAAACGAAAGCCAATGAATGAACTTTCAAATCCCATTGATTCTTAGCGCAGGTACATTTTTTGAGTTCTCTTTTAAGTTTCATTGAACGTAATGTACTGTAATTTCAATATATTGGTTTCCAACGTAAGATACGTGGTTTCTTGGGTTTGATTTGATTAATTTTGCACTGAGTTCCAATTACATATATGTTGCGATCTAGAATCCTGAGTTTGATGTTGCACGTAGATTCGTATTGCAAAAAGTTCAGATTTTGCGTTCTGTTCCCTAACTTCCCTAATTTGTTTTTCTTGTTTGAAGGTGTATTTGGTGTGAATTGTGACATGGGTACTATAAATTTTTTTCCTGGGGAGGTTTTTCTATGTGGGTGTCTTAGAATTTGATTTTTTGTGGATTGGTAAGTGAAAATAATTTGGGATTCGAGGACAAGTTTGATTTGAAACCGGGATAGGAAAGAATGACAAGTCAAGTTTTGAGATGGGTTTTGGGTTTGATATACATAGTTGCTGTTGCTTGTATCTGGATAGCTGCTAGCTTCGTGGTTCAGTCTGTTGTTGATGCGGGGGTTTCACCATTTCTCATCACCTACATTTGCAATTCATTGTTTGTGGTTTACATTCCCATGGTTGAAATTGGGCGCTTTTTGGAGGATAAGTATGAAGGTTTTTGGTTTTGGAAAAAGAAGACAAGTAGCATTTCGCAAGATTTGGGAGAGTCGGAGCAGGTGGTTCTCCTTGAGGAGAGTGATTTAGATGCAAAAGCTAGTGGCTCAACTCCATCAGTGCTTGTGGAAGAGGGAGAAATTAGTGAGCATGGAGAAGGTATCGATTCCATCCGTCCTTTGCCAGATCAGGATAAAACCAATGACAATTCGAATAAACAAGTTGATGCAAAAGGGCGTTGGACGCGCACTAGAGTGGCAAAAGTTAGCTTATTGATATGCCCATTTTGGTTTTTGGCACAACTCACATTTAATCTATCATTGAAGTATACTACAGTCACGGTAACAATTTTTGAAGTTTATGTTGCATATGTCATATCTAATTTATTTTGTCCACATGTTTCCCCATCTAATTGGTTCCTCTCCTTGTTGCTTGCAGTCAAATACCATCTTAAGCAGTGCATCCAGTCTTTTTACGTTTTTGGTCTCTCTAGCATTCTTGGGCGAGAATTTTACTTGGTTGAAGCTCATTAGTGTTCTTCTGTATGGCTGGAACAATAATTGTCAGCTTAGGGGACTCTGAAGCAGGCTTAACTGCAGCTTCAAACCCCCTTCTTGGAGACATTCTTGCACTTGTCTCAGCAGCATTGTATGCTGTGTATATTACCCTTATTCGTAAGAAGCTACCTGATGATGATGGAAAAAGTGGACATGTCAGTATGGCACAGTTTCTCGGATTTCTAGGGCTTTTCAACCTCTTCATTTTCCTTCCTGTTGCCCTTATTCTTAACTTCACCAAGCTGGAACCTTTTGATGTGCTTACCTGGGAGCAGGCTGGTCTAGTTGTTGGTAAAGGTTCGTATCTAAGTTTCATCATTTGTCTTGAAAGGGTGTGCTTGCGTATGTAAATATGTGAAACCTTCATTTGTCCGTATCTGCCTGTATGTTCTGGAGGCATCAGAATATCTTTATCAGGCATATTCCGTCCATGTGGCATAGTATTTAATAAATACATAACTGCATGTGCACAAATATTCATGTCTGTTGCTATTTTTCCATTTGGACCATTCATATTTATCTCCAGCTACTGTGATTGTACCTTTTAATCTGTATTACATTTCTAAAAGGATGATATGGTAGGAGAACTTTGTTATCAGAGTTATTAGGGAACTTGAATTTTTTCAAGTATCATAAGGTATCAGAAGGCTCCATATGCTTTCCATAGTTTTAGTGAGTTCATGGCTTCATGCTTTCTCTTAAGGAAATATGTTTCTCTTGTATCTTTATGGATTTTCTGTTGAAAGCCAAAAGCAGAATCTAGAAAGGCCTAGGGATATATGGTGTTACTTTAGGCCATAGGGTAATTCTTACAGTTTTCAATGTATCCTTCAATGCGATCTTATATCATAGCCATATGAACACCATTGCAACCATTCCCTGAATTGGCCCGTTAATGGATCTAGTGCCTCATTGTGAATGAGAAACTTTGGTTGAATCTTAATCTGAAATTAGAAACTTAAGGTACTGCTGTTGCTGTTACCGGGGAAATTAGAAGCTTACTTTTCAAGAAAAGAAAACAATTCTCTACTGTGGCCATTTGTCCTGCATTCATTTCCCAACCTGGCTTTTGCCATCCTTTGTTAGCTGTTGTTATGTGAATCCTAAATTGTTTTCTTTTCTTAAGCTTATGCTGGGGCTCTTTTTATACACTCAAGTCTTTTGTATGATAGATTAGCAGAGTAAACCGCGTCTTGTCTTTCCTGATTTGCTATTGGCCATCAATTGTTGAAGTTACTCCTGGGTCCTGATGTCAAGGTACCCATAATTGCACATTTTTCCTTTCAAGTAAACACCAATGATAAAGTTACATTGCTTTAATAACATCTAAGATTAGCTGTAACATGTGCTGCTAGTTTTGGAAGATGTTAGACTCGATGCATGATCATGATATGCCCATCATATTAAGAAAGGGGAAAGGGTTTAAGAAACATCTCCTGTGTAAGTGAGCATCATTTAACCTTAACATTGATGCTTTGCTTTACAAAAAATCTAGGATAAGAAATAGATGCATTTGGAGAACCTAGATCTTGTACCAATCAGTATAAAGATTGTGGTGATATTCCAACTGAGATACCAAATCTGTAGTCGCAGCATGATAAGACAACCAGAGGCCACGAATGATTATATACATGGTATATAACAAATAACTGCTATTCTTTATCAAGGGATGTGATTTTCAAATTTTATTTTTTGTAGTTTTCAGAAATATATTCAATGGATACTTGATAACGTTGAATTTTTACATCATGTTTAGGTCTGTTGGACAATGTGCTGAGTGATTATTTATGGGCCAAGGCCGTTCTTCTGACAACAACCACAGTAGCAACAGCTGGTCTTACAATTCAGGTCCCAATAGCGGCTATAGTCGATTCAATAATGGGCACTGCCCCTCATCTCATGGATTACCTTGGAGCTCTGGCCGTCATGATTGGGTTTGCTGGCATCAACATTCCTTCTGACACTTTTAGAAGATCAAAAGAATCCAGTGTTGAGTTAGAAAAAAATTTCAGTTCATCTGCTGATCAAGATCATGTGTCATCAATCCGTCAAGCTGCAGCTACCATTTCATAGCATTGGTGCTTCTTCTGGTTAGTTTTTACACTACTGTAGATTCAAGGTAAACTTATGAGTGCAAATATATTCCATTGTACCAAATCACAGTACAAATGTAATTTTTTTTTTTTTTCTGGTTATTTTTTTATTAGGATGAAATAAAGAATCATGAGCAGTATCAGGTAAAAAATTGTAGCATGCAGTAATATTCTTTAAAATTTGGTGTCACAGATAAGAACACCAATATTCTTTGGTTTTGGCATGAAAATGTACGTTTACTGTTGGCATGTACAATATGCTTTGGTAGTTTGTGATTAGGGAAAATTACAGTTTGTCCCCCCAAAGTTGACAACGTTTTTCAATTCGAACATCAAAGTTTCAATTTTTGCAATCCACCCCCCCCAAAGTTTCAATTTTTTTCAATTTGACCAATTGTATCCAAAACTTCCCATATTGCCCTAATTTTTTTATTTTTTATTTTTCATAAAAAAAATTTAAATCGAGGTGGCTGTAGCCACACCCCTTTGGCTTTCTGGCCATTTTTGTACCCACTAATTTGTTTTTTTATTTATAAAAAAAAATATATTAAAAAAAAAAAAAGGATAATATGAAAATTTTGGGATAATATTGGTTGAATTGAAAAAAATTGGAACTGAGGATAAATTGTAAAAATTGAAACTTTGATGTTCGAATTGAACAACATTGTTTACTTTGGGGGAGTAAACTATAATTTTCTCTTGTAATTAAGACAAAAATGTATTTAAGTTTCTAAACAATTTATGTTATATAACACGAGTGCATTAAAGTTCGATATACTGTCCAACCTAGAGATACCCTTCTCTATCATCAATGTGTTATAACTTGAATGTCAATATCCACCGATAGACTATCTTGTGCCTATTGGCAGCTAAATGTGCTAAATCACCAATTGTCCTAAAATGTCAAGCCGACATAAAATAATGAATTTAATCTAACTTTCATGACATAGAATATTTATTTAAATGGAAAGTGAATGATGAAAATAAGGTTTGAACTCAAAATCTTTATTCAAATATCTTGTTAAATCACTGTCTTCATCGTGGTCCAACAAGATCAACATGCATTTGAAAAGAGTAGTGGTGATGAAAGTTGATATAAGATTTGAGCGTTGTGCTCATGTTGAGTGAGTGGATTATCCTGTGAATCAAACCAATGTGCTTGCCATGATAATGCCACACTTTTAAGATTCACTCATCATATTATTTCGACTTCAGCTGCATTGCAGACACCAAGTTGCTCAGACCTAGATTAATCAAGCATTGTGATTTTCTGGCGTTCTGAACAATGAATAGGTAATGATGTAATATGAAGAACTATTGAAGCGTGGAATGCAAAACAACCACAGGAAGATTGGGTATTGCCAAGATTGTGGTAAGGCGTGAAGGATGTTCAAATGCCAGAAAGACCAATTAAGGACCTTTTATATAATATGTTTGATTCCCATGAAGAACGTTATTCAGAACAGTCAGGAAATTGTAATAATCAAAGCAAGGAACAAGATTCTTTTCCATTTGCACCATTTCAAGTAAAACAAAGAGGACTTATTTTATCATCAAGATTATGTTTTGTTATATCTAAAAGTGTACATAATGTCATATCATTTTAAAATCTTAAATGATATGACAACATATACATCATTATTTTTATATGAAATCTAATTTAGACTATGAAATAGATCCAGTGGAGGGAATCTTGATCTATCAAACAAAGTAATCATTTCCATTTCAAGTGGAATGATATACATGTATATAATGTGGAACATTTCTCTATTGAAGACGATAATTCTTTTAATTTTGATAAATGGAATATCCCTAAACTTTCTACGAAGAAAGTTTATACTACTTTTTGATTAAAATCTAATTTTAAAACTAAGTATTCTATTAAAATTGTTAAACAAACCTTTGCTATTTTCAGCAATAATAAAAAATACCAACTGTTTAGTAAGAAATTTATTAATGATTCTTTGGTTAAAGGTTTTAAGTTTTTACATATTGGTTCTGTGCAAGTTGTTATTAAACCATTAACCAGATTAGGCATTAATGCTTCTGTTTTGCTATGCCTTCACGATACTAGATTTGTTAATTTCTAGACATGGAGAGGGTGAAGCGCAGCAATTAAATGCATTAATAAATTAATTATTAATAATACAAAAATGAAATTATGCAATACCAATTTTAAAATGAAAGTGGTAGGGTAATCAGGCAGCAATCCACTTTGCAAGAATGTAGAGCAAAAGTTATAAGAGTAAGCGCAAATTGGAGGAATAAAGGAGTAATAAGCACAAAATTTAAAATTGCAAAAAAGTATTATTACAATAGTAAAGATCACTTACAAAAGAAAAAACATGATAGGAAACAACCGAACAAGAGTATGAAGTGGGAAGTACAAAAGGGGGATTTCTCAGAAGAACTCGACTAAGGCTTCCACCCCTTAACAAGGGGTCTGGACTAGGCCACTAGGAAGTAATAATACAAGGAGAATAAAAGATTACATTTGAATATTCAACAGTAGAGCAACAGTTAAAGAATAAAGCAACATGTGATGCAGCAGGCAATAAAACTCAGATTCGCAGTAATTAAACAGTAGAGCAACATGTGAGCAGTAGACAATAAGGCTCAAATTTGCAGCAGTGCAACATGAGCATAATATTGCAGCAAATAATGTCATCTTATCAAATTCGTAGCAGAGCATCAGTAGAACAGTATGTGATGCAACAATGAAACAGTAGAATAACATGTGATGTAGTAGGGATAATAATAAGACTCAGATAGACTATAGTCATGTGTGCTCTGAAAAGTAGTAGGCAATAATGCAAACATTGTCGGCATGTGATCAAAGGCCATCCAAGTCAGGGACTTCATTGAGATCAACAATTGAGTCATGTCCAAATAGAGCAAAATTAGGATTAGCAGAGGCTTCGGAGTTGGCTTGAGAATCCTCCTCATCACTATCACTTTCTTCCAAGGACTTCCATCAAATATTTCAACATTTTCATTTTATTCTTAAAAGAACTTTCCTTTTTCTTGGTCTTCGCAGAACTTGAGGAAGTAGAAACATTAAAAGTTTTACCAGATTCCTTAGGTTCAAGGAGAGGTAAGAAAGCATCTGGAATTACTAATTTAGCAACAACAAGAGAAACCGAAGCAGGCAATGATAATTTAGTTGCCTTCTGAGTAAACTCTTTGTCAATAGTCTCAGCAATAAGATTAGCTTGTGTGCCCTCGAGCGTTTGTTTCCTGTATATTATTACGATAATGATGTTAGATATTAGGATTGTGTAATGATATATAGTTGCATACAAGAACAAGTCTAAACAACTCAAAACGTTTGATTGTTAGGCATCAAACAATAAATCATGAAATCGTCTAGCTTTCCCGCAAATTCGCATATTTAAGGGCCACTCTGGATTCCCACGCTGGGTCACAGAAAGAAAGAACTAGTCAAATTATAAAAATGTCAATAACACATGAGGGGTCATTTTTAGACCCATGCTTTTGATAAATGACAGTCTAAACAACTATTAGAAAAGAATGTCTTTCTCCTGATTCTAACTCTGCGGCATTGCAGCACTCGTGTTCCCATATCTTTGCATAACTCTTTTTGTTGCAAGCGCTGACCTCACTTACCGCATAATGTCCCCGTCGCCATTATTGCGGCAAATTCTTTGACTATCTCCTCCTGCACCTTGCTCCGGGCATTCCCAAGAGGGTCTTCTGTAGGTTTGACAGCAGGTGGCACAGCCTTTTCCGTTGTCTTTGGCCCCTCAGACTTGGTTGGTTGCTTTCCAGATTTTGCTTTGTTATCACGATTTGTGGTGGTCACAGTTTGCGGAGGCTGGGCCGGCGGAGGCTTAAATTGTGGAACTTGTGGGACAGCACCAGCCCTCAGTGTGGTCTCCAGATTCTGTATCATGGGCACTGCAACACAAATTCAGATAAGTGAGGACATCAAACAACACTTTCCCACAAATTGACCACTGAAACAATAACTCTATCGATCAAACAAACCTATAATTTGAAATCTATTCAGGTCCCAGAATATTCTCCTTCCTTCAATTCCCAAGTTCACGGGAGGTAGGCAAAAGGTAAATATATTTCTAATAGCAAAAGATAATTCATCCCAACAAAAAAGAAAAACCTGCTATAAGCTTGGTTGAAATTATTAACATAGAAAGAAACAAAACCCACCACCTATGTTACTTGGGATTCCAAAAAACAAAATCATAAGAGATTTCTCCCTAATTAAATTTAAAAAACACCTTAATAGAATCAATGTACTGTCAAAATCTCACAGGAAGAGAGAACAGATGAGGTAGATAACAACTTACATATAAGAGCGCCCATTGGACTACTCATAACTTCGTTAGGGAGATGCAGAATGTAGTCTGGAATGGTTGCACCTACCAAAAACTGAGCAACCTCATTGCTAAAGTTGTTACAATTATGTGTGAGCAAACTATAACTTTCAGCTGTATAACGGGAGCTGATTTCCTGCAGATACATTTCAAATACATCCTTTGGCACATGCGTGACTCCCAACTCTACCACCCGAATTGGTGTACCATATGGTGTCAATCCAGCGGGAGAATGTTGTATACCTCCTCCAAAGTAGTATTCATTACCATAAACGACAACTCCAGTGTGCCTGTTGAGCAAAAGATAAATGAAAAATCAAACTTATTCAGCCATAGCAAATTATGCCATCTTGGAAAAAAATAAAAAAAATTATGACAAAAAATATTTTGAAAGCTACAAAGATGCCTTGCCCCAAAATCAACCCAGGTTATTAAAAACTGGGCTGGATAAAATATAATAGACAATGCTCTATTCCCAACTAAAACTCAAATGGAAATAGCACTTATTCAACTCCATGTAATGACACAAGGCACAACCTTCTAAAATAAAATAAAAAGAGTTCCAAGTTGAATTTGAAATGGAAGTATCAAATAGACAATCTAACAAACACCAAATTTGGATGCAGCACCATTGAAAAAAACATGCCTACATTAAAATAAACTATATTTTAGCAATCTTCATCAAGTTTTTATATTTAAAATCCAACTCTCAGGTATCATTTTATCTTTTGCACTCCACTCTTCAATAGTTCATCATATTAGTTAGTATCTTGTAGATGTTCATCTTGAATGAAGAAAAAGAAAGTGTCAGGCACACAAACATATTCACCAGTTGCATCCAGTAAACAAGAAAGTTAATTGCAGTGTCTACTTTTGTTTGATGGTACTATTCTCAATCGTTAGTAGTAAGACAGGTTGATGATATCAGACTGTATAGAAACCAACTAAATCTGACAGTCAAGTACCCATAGTTACTACCTCAATAACGCCATAATCTTACAAGCAAAAAATATTGGATTTAGTACTGTCTTAATCAAATGAAATATCTACAGCTCTTACAGCAAATAGGTCATGCAAGATTCTAATAATGAGGAACTTCATAGAATTCTCCCATATCCACATATCCCACCATTACATCCTCCCTTGAACTAAGACACTTACCATATACCCTCGATGGCCTTCCCTAAAAACGATGTGGAGAGCTGCCGAGCTAGTCCTTGGCTTAAGTCATAAACATTCAAGGTAACCTTGTAACCCTCCTGCCATTAATTCAATTATAGAATATATGACAATTTGTTGAAACACAAATACAAATACAAAACACGGGAAAAAAAACTAGGATGAAATGAAAAGAACTGCATACCTCCGCCATGTCTCAAGTCCAATAAATATATATTAAAAGGTTGAGAACGCCAAGATTTGTAGAATCTCTGTGGAAGTGATCAAGGTGATCTACATAAATCAAAATAAGAATCAATGAATATGGCCTGTGAAACCAAATCAAGTACAAAACCAGCTACGACAATGAGAAAAGTTGCAGAATTTCCGTTTACTCAATTAGATAAAAGCAGTTTCTAGAAGCCAAAGCGAACAAGAGAGAAAGATTGCCATTTATCCAATGTTCCATGAACTTTGCGTTCATAGTGTAAGCTGAAGCTCCAAAAAACTTCGATTTGGCACAAAAGTCCGTTTCAATCAATAACAAATCCGCATGCCAAATCTTACAGATCAAGTAGAAACTAAACAATACATACACATACACATACACATACATGCAGATACATTCATTCTATTTGTAATCAGATTACGCACAGAAATTGGTCAAAATTCTATTGACGAAGAGAAACTGTACTAAAAGAAATTTCAAAAATCAGCTCTCATACAGACCCGAAATACAAAGCACAACAATTAACTACATTGTTCGAAATAGTTCTATTATAACTCAACTAAACCAAAAATAACGAAAATTTCGTGAGATGTGATCCATTACTAAGACAAAAATCAAATACGCAAAAGAACGCTCACAAACCATAACAAAACCCCAAATTTCACACAATTATCATGAACTTTTCCCCTTACAAAATACGCAAGCAAAGGAAAACACTATCCGAAATTGGATCTCGCAAATCAAAGTCAAATTTCCAGACTTACACGCAATGCTTCGAAATTCCTAAAATAAAAAATAAAATAAAAAAATCCGAGAAAAACAATTTAAACTAAATCGAAATAAGAGAGATCAATCAGGATTTGATATTCCTTGAAAAAATAAATTAACCATGGAGAGAGAGAGAGAGAGAGAGAGAGAGAGAGGGAGGAATGTACCTCACGAGAGGAGCGAATGTTGAGCACCTTCGCTTTCGGAGCTATTCGCGTAAACAACAGCACGCGGCGTGGTTGGACCCCTTTTTATATTGTGGATCCAGATTCTCCGGGGAGAACAAGAGCTCGGATTTCAAGACTTTTCTATGGCCTTCTAGATTCCTCCACCCACTAGATTCCTGACACGTGGCGTAGTCTTTGTTTGACATTTGAAAAGTGCCCACCTCCCTTCTCTTTGGGGACTTCAGTTTTATTCCGGTTGTTGGGGGAGTTGACGCGTGAGACGCGCGTGGGACCCGCACGACGCCGTGGCCGATCGCGATCAACGAAAAGCAAATTCGTTGGGCCGCTTATTGGTCCGGCCCAGATCCGGATCTGTTGGTTTCTCGTCGCAATCCAACTGGAATTTGGCGCGTTTTGTGCTTTTAACGGTTTAGACTGTGACATGTATATCTAAGAACATATCCGGCTTTTTTCTTCATAAATGTGAAGAAGTTCGCTATGTTGAAATTAATTAATAAAATATTAACTATTTAGAATACTAACCATATCTAATTAACTATAGTTAATATATATTAATTAATTAGTTAATATCTTAGTATATATTAAGGGAAAAATACAAAATTAGTCCCTATGGTTTATTTGATTTAAAATTTACTCCATGTGGTATCAAAACAAATTTAAAAGCCTCTATGGTATGCAAAAAAAAAATAATTTAGTCCCTACCATTAAATTTCATCCATTGACTTAACAGATTCTGTTAGTGTGCGACGTCATATCAAATAAAATTATGACACATATCATATTTTATTTACGACTTTTAAAAAACACACTTAGATTTTTCAAGTCATATTATTATGTCAACTAATACTCTCACCTCATCTTTTTATTATTATTATTTTTATGTTAAACATATCAGGTAAAATATTTTAAAAAATCCTAATTCTACCAAATTATTGATCTGAAAACCTAATTCAAAAGAAAACAAATTTCTATCTGTAGAAATTTAGTTTTTTAGGCCTATCCCCTCCTCCTCCTCTTCTTCTTCTTTCTTTTTTTTTTTTTTTTTTGAAATGTCTTCTTCTTCTTCTTCTTGTCGTTTCTTCCTCTCTTTTTCTCCGTCATCTTCTTGTCGCTTCTTCATCCATGTTTGTGTCTCCACTAGGAAACGTGGAAAGCAAGTTTGGAAATTAAATTTCTATATCTTGATCAAGGTTGTCGGCAAAGAAGTTATGTATGGATTTTTTTTTTTCTCCGTCTCTATCTCTGTACTTCCCTCTTGAAAGTTGCCAAGAAAAAGAGGAATTTCACATAGGAGAAGAGCGTAAGAGAAAAAAGTAGAAGATAGGAAGAGATGGAGAAAAGAAACCACTACAAGAAAAAAATGGAGTAGAAGATAGGAAGAGAAAAAAAAAAAAAAACCACGACAAGAAAAGACGAAGAAGAAGAAGAAGAGGAAGAAGAGGAGAAAAAAAACCATGACAAGAAAAAAAAATGAAGAAGAAGAAGAAGAAGAAAAACCACAACAAGAAAAAAAACAAAAACGGAGAAGAAGAAGAAGAATAGGGGATAGGCCTAAAAAACTAAACATCTACTAGTAGAAATTTGTTTTTTGTTTTTTTGAATTAGGTTTTCAAATCAATAATTTGGTAGAATTAGGGTTTTTATAAATATTTTAACTAATGTGTTTAACGTTAAAATAAAATAAAAAAGTTGAGGTGAGAATATTAGTTGGCATAATGATATGACATGGAAAATCCAAGTGTGCTTTTTAAAAGTCATAAATAAAACATAACATATGTCATAATTTATTGGATGTTTAATTAATTTAAATTTAATGTAAGGACTAAATTATTATTTTGCATATCATAGGTACTTCTAAATTCGTTTTGATACCACATGGAGTAAATTGTAAATCAGGTAAACCACATGGACTAATTTTATATCTTTCCCATATATTAACTATATACTTATGCACTATATAATCTTATATTTATGCTCACATATTTATAATATATATCTTGGGAATAAATTTACCTACAAGTCCATCAAATTTTAAGGCCCAAAGCTCACAGAACTATTGGATTAAATAACATGAGATGCAATTTAAATAAAACTCTACTGGGATAAAGCAATCCTAATCAAAGAATGAGCTCAAATTTAATCAAATCTCTTAGACTCTTAATTCAATCCAACTAAGGAAATGCAATCCAATTGGAGCTTTGTTGGATAATTTGGGTTATAAACTATCCAATTCAAACCTTATCTAAAAGAGTTCAAATCCAATCACAACTCTTTGAACTTTATGATAAACTAAAAAAAAATCGAGTATAAATCATCCGACTCTTCGATTTATAAATAGGCCTTTATACACGATACAAAAAATTCTAAATTCTCTTATACTCTTTAATAATTTGAGAGTGTTTTATATATCAAATTACTCTTCTTTTTTTTTTTTTTTTTAAAGAAATTAACTTGGGCACCGGAGTGTTCAGTACATTGGCCTGTGGATGTTAAGATATAGAAGGAAAATCAGTCCCAACTTTCACAAAATTTACCTCGCAACCTATTTCTCGTTAAGCGCCGAACACCTTGCCTTCCTACTATATTCCACGTCAGCCAACACCATCCACGAGGCGCGCCCGTGGCCGTACATGAGCAACTTTTTCTGCTTTCCCACAGAGCTGTTCGACATATAACTGCTCATCAGGGCGACAAACACACCAGAGCTACTAAACGTCGATCACTTTCTTACCGAATCTAACTCCAAAGCAAGCCACTTTAGAATTATAATTTTTTAAAATTCTCGATTTTTAAATTAAATGACTCAGCTTCTAATAAAAATGTAACTGACGTTTCTAGTGTTTTAAATTCAACTTTCTAAAATTCTGACAACACCTTGAGTCATGGTTATGAAGGTAGCTATGAAGATCATCCTACTCAATTTGACAACTTTTATGAACATAAATTTCTTCCAAATGAGTTTCAAATATATATATATATTTTGAAAGATATAATCTTCATTCAAAAAATAATAATAATAGAGCCAAAGCTCTACAAAAAAAGAGCAGAAAGCTCTAAACTCACAATGTGAGAAATACACAAAGGGTTTCCTCCAACCAAATTTTGTCACTATAACACTGGATCGACTCTTTCTCTAATCCATGTGCAGCTCCATTTGCTCCCGTTTTGTGTGACCAACTCTCCACGTCCTACGGGACCTTATAACCACTTTAATATCCGGGGAAAGTATGGATCACCCCCCTAAAGTTTGGGGTGATTTTCAATTCGGCCACTGATATTTAAAAATTCACAATGTACCCCTCAAAGTTTCAAAATTTCTCAATGTTGGCACTCTGTCAGTCAAACCGCCATTGACCGACGGAACAGTGGTTCACGTGCCTCGCACGTGACCACTTTTGATTTTTTTTTTTCCCCAAAATACTCCTCAAACAATAATTTCAGCGAGATCCGGGTCAGAAATCCAGCCAAAATCCAATGAACTTCTTTTTCTCTTTTTTTTTGATGAATAGATTTGTGGGCGATTCGTGGAGTTGGTGGCTATTCACCGGCGCTTTGGGCGATTCATTGTCTCTCTCTCGCCACAGCCTCTCTCACACTCACCAGTTGGTTTGGGTCATGCCGTTCGCTCACTGCTCTCTGTCTCTCTTCACTCACTCTCCTCTCACACTCACTTTCGCCGCTCACGTCTCCCTCTCACTCTCTCTCGCCGGAAACTTCCCCCGCGCGTATCTCTACACAAACTTCCCCAAGGCCAGCGCCGGACGCCCAAATTAGATCAAAGAGGAAAAAAAAAAAAAAAGAGAAGCTTGCAAGAATTCACTGGATTCCGACCAGATTTCGTCAGAATCCAGGTATCGCCGGAATCACTATTGATTAGGGTTTCGGTGTGAACAGTAATGAGATAGGGGCATTTTGGGAAGCATGAAGGCTACAGTGGTCACGTGAGATGCACGTGACCACTTTTCCGCTGGTCAACGACAATTTGATTGGCGGAGTACCGACATTGAGAAATTTTGAAACTTTGGGGGGGTACATTATGAATTTTTAAATATCGGTGGCCGAATTGAAAATCACCCCAAACTTCAGGAGGGTGATCCGTACTTTCCCCTTGATATCCTCAATGACCTATTTGTAAGAATGCCGTGTGGGTTCCCTCGAGGCAATAGCTTTTACAACGGACAGTGAGTCTCCCTCAAGGATCACGTCTTGGCACCACACATCTTTGCAAAACTCAACTGTGTAGAGAGCTGTTGTTGCCTCAGCCGTCACTGGATCCAGACTGGCCGTGATTGCAGAGGGCAGCAATCACCAGCCCATTTCCATCCCTTATAATAACACCCATTATGGTCCCGCCTCTGTTTTTTATGGTTGCAGCATCCCAGTTGACCTTGTAGAAGCCATCTGGGGGATTTTGCCATTTTACTCCTTCCCCTCCGTTTGTTCCAACCTCCTGGTCCCTGGGTTCAAAATTGCTTGCTGGACTGGGAATGAATTTGAAGCATTTGAAATTATATTATCTCTCCCTTATCCTAAAGTAGAGTAGTTTAATAAATAATTTAGAGTAATAGTAGTTTAATTACTTAAGGGGACTTAGTTTCAATTGTTATCTAATAATTAGCAGTTTCTTTTGTATCATTGTCTTTCTATTGTATCTTTATTTAAAGAGAGCCCCTACTATCAAGTCTATCTAGATGACACCCTTTTTGCAACTTCCAATTATCACGTAATACATTATCAATTTTTTTTTTTTTTTTTTTTTTTTAAAAAAAAAAAGTGAGAATAACCATACCAAATCAACATGAAAAAAAAAAAAAAAAAAAAAAATCAACCTAGCCAACGAGACTAGGCCAGACCCACGCCATGGGTTTCACTATGACCCACGTCGTAGGTCTGGCGACACCCATGACCCAACCTTGAGTCACCCTTTCAAGCCAATTTTTTGTCAAATTCAACATCAAAATTCGATTCTAATGCCTCAAAACTTATTTTTAATATCTCAAAATTTATTTCTAAATTCAAAACTAAATCCTAGAGGGGAAGATTAACTTGTTTCTAATGCTGCATGTCGTGACCCAGCAGTGGTTTGGGTTCTCTCTCACAATCTCTACGTCTCTCTTTCTCTCTCGTGCTTCTTTGTCTCTCTCACAACATCTCTCTTTCTCTGTTAAGGGAGAGGAGTTGTTGGCAGATGGGTAAGGATAAGGAAGAAGGAGAAAACCTTCAAAATCTAATGTTTTAGGTTGTAGTTTACTTTTGTGCTTTAGGTGATGTGTCTTAATTCTATTAGTTACTGCAAAAGGCCACTTTTGCAGCCCAATTGGATAAGAGGTTTTTCATTATTTAAAAACATTCAATCAATAAATAATGAATCAAAAAATTAATCACAAATGTTGTGTTTGAAAAATGAGTTTGAGGTTTTTTTAAAATCTAAAAGGTTTAGGCTTTCATAGAATCTAAGGCGTAAATTCTCTCATAACCTAAATTATATCTCGTTATATATTCACTAACATGTCATCTCTCATATATTTTTTTGTGTCCTTTTTACATTAATTTTGGGGGGATCAGATGGGATTGATTTTTTTTTTAGGAGGGTCATCATTACAAAATTAAAATTAAAGATAATAATAATTTTTTTAACAAAATTCAAATTTAAAAGTTTTCCTTAACAAATATTTTTGAGGATAGATTCGTCCCTAGTCATGTTTAATTTTAAATAATAATGTTAAAATTACATTTTTATCTTATAATTATTCTAAAATATGGATGTAATCATTTAAAAAAAAAAAAAAAACAATGAATTGACCGAAACTCACACGTTATTACGTTAACATTATAAAATAAGACTATAATAAATAACATTTCTCCACTATCCTATATTCATGGTTTTATGGCCATGAAGTTGAGTTATAATGACCATGGTGGTATGAATTGAAATAACAAGTGAGGTAAAATATAAAGAAAAAAAAATTACTAACAAAAATTTATTTTAAAAACTAGAAAAATATTACACATACTCCAACCTTTACACTATTTGACGTGATAGTAAAAATTATCATTAAATTTTAAATTAATCATTATTGAAATTTGGATCAAATGATGAATTTTATTGTCATATTAAAGTGTGTATAGTTGATTGTTTATGTGGCATTTTTCTAAAAACTAATCATAACTTGGATTTTATTTTACAAATGTCTCATAATTTTTATTTTGACATATCCACACAGGGAAAGGGGGAGAAGGATTCAAACTAATGACTTTCGATTTATGAGGCGTGGTCTATAGCCGATTAAGCTACCATTTGTAAACAACTGTCTCACAATATAATATATATATATATATATATATATTTGACATGTCCACATAAGAGGGAGGGGAGAGATTCGAATTAGTGACCTTCGTTTCATTAGGTATGATCTTAGTTTATTAAGCTATCTCTTATGGACACTGTATCACAATATTAATATAATAGTTCAATCAATTATTTGGTTGTTTGGGATTGCTATATTAGTTTTGTGATATATTTGTGAGATAACTCAATCGACTAGAACCACGCCTAATGAAGCGGAAGTCACTAGATCAAATTTTCTTCCCTCCTCTTGTGCGGTGGGGTGAAATAGCGGTTGCGGTTAGTAGCTAAAACCGCTAACTGCAACCGCCTAGGCAATTAATAAATTTTACTAATTGCTTCCACTAACCGGGTAGAAGTTAACTGCCTAGGTGGTTAACTACTCGGTTAGTGGTTATCCGCTTTCGAATAACTGCTTTTCCATTAATTGCCTTTTATTGGGCTTTTTTGTTTGGTTTTGGGCTCACTTCAAACTTTTTTTTTTTTTTTTTGCTCACTTTAAACATTTTTTTCTTTCATTTTTATGGCCATTTTAGCATTAAAAATTGATATATACCAAAATCTTGTTGGTCACCTTCTACAAATCCAAATCTATATATCAAAATCTTGTTGGTCACCTTCTACAAATCTACACAACATATAATATATCAATAAAATTACAAATCTACATAATATATAATATATCAATAAAATTACAAATCTACATAATATATAATATACCAACAAAATTACAAATCTACACAACATATACTATACTACAACAACTTATTGTTATATATTATATGAAATTTATATATATTATATTTAAAAAAAGTGGTTAGCGGTTTTTAAAAACCCAATAACCGCTTTTTAAAGCGGTTAGCGGTAAAAGCGATTCTAAACTTTCACCCTTATTGTGCGGACATGTCATATATATATATATATAACATTACTCTTTAAAAAAATTAATACTATATACTACATCTTTATCTCACAATTATCACACAATGCTAATATGACGATTCAACTAGCTTTTTACCCTTTTGGTTTTTAACAAAAAGGATCCAAAGGTTGATTTAAATTACAACATCAACACTGAAATACATAAGATAAAAATATGCTTTATAGTTTTACTTTTTTAAAAAATATATTATTTCAATAATTATGATAAAGAGAAATGCTATATCCTATAACTTTATTCAACAATGCTATTGTGACACTTTTAACTATTCATTAGAATAATACTTGTTAAATAAATCAATAATGAATTTAGTCACTACAATACATTAGTCTTCTCTTTGGTGGCTCCCTAGGGTTTCTCCTTTGAGTCCCTGTGAGTTAATGTACGAGTAGGGGTTGGTCTCTTCCGCTTGTCGAATCGGAGTTTTGGGGTTTCACACTAGTGTTATCAACAATGGCGGAAGAGCTCGAACATCTATGCAAGGAAATTTCTTTGATGGAGAGAAAAGATTGGGATTTCTATATCAAGGGAGGTTTCAAAGCAAAATGTTGGGAGACACATTTGTTTGGTTGGGAAGATTTGGACGGAGAAAGCAATGAACAAAGAGGCATTCAAAACTGTCTTGTCCAGTCTTTAGCGTTGGCCAGGTGATTTTCAAGGAGGTTGAAGATAACATGTGGATATTTGAGTTTACGAAGGGAGGATAAGAAAAGGGTGATGGCGGGAAGACCTTGGTCTTTTGATCGTTAAATCATTGTCCTTAATGATTTTGATGGAAGGGTCCCTACCTTGCAGATATAGACTTCAGCACTTCTCCATTCTGGATTCAAGTGCATGACATGCCCCTCCTATGTATGACCAAAGGAGTGGGCACCAAAATAGGGAATTCATTGGGAATTTTACATGATGTGGATGTGGCCAGGGACGGAGTAGGGTGGGGAAGGTGTCTGCGTATATGCGTAACAATAGACCTAACCAAACCTTTCAAAAGGGGGAGAGCTTTGCACTTTGCAAGAAAATCGCACTGGATATCTTTCAAGTATGAGAAGCTCCCAATGCTTTGTTTTTACTGTGGCAGAATTGTGCATGGTCGACAAGGCTGCTCGGAGTGGCTTAGTGGGCGGCTAAATTCAGGTACTATGGAAAAGCAATAGGGGCTATGGCTTAGGGCGGATGATCCAAAGCGGGGGTCGGTGAAGAGTGGCAGCACTGGAAGAGGAATAGCGAGGAACAGGCCATTGCTAGCGCCCATTCCTCAGATGGGTCTCCAAGAAAGGAAAGTTTTGGCTCACTTGGAAACCCTAGGAGATATTAGGCGGTATGAGAGGATGATAGGGGCGATTCTGATGAGATTTTAGGGAAAAATATTGTGCCCCCACTGAGTAGAAGAGATTCAGAAAAATCTTTCTCAGGAGATATTGCAAAATCGTTGGGTAGAAGAGATTCTGCACAATCTCAGGCTAGTAGACGTGCAGCACCCGTGGAGGACAGCAACTTGCACGGCAAGTCTCTCAAATATGGGAAATCGACGGCCAACAGGAAGAACGACCATGCGAAATCCGCTTTAGCCACATCAGCGTCCCATGATGAAATCTCGACCACTACCATGAAAAGGAATGGGCTTAAAGTGGCAAGCTGTTCTTCAAAGCCCAAAACTGTGCAGGCCTCTTTTAATCAATTGGAAAGTGCTGAGTTGATCCAAGAGACGACGAGGATGGATTATGATGTTAGTCCGGAAGGGCCTATATTGCTGGAAAAAATCAGCACCCCTGTAGAAGGAGCTGTCTCTCAAAAGGGCCCATTAAGTCTAAAAAGATGGAAGCGTGCAGCACGAAGTAAAGCACCTGGGGAAAATCTAATCCCTTCTTTTGAACCTCAACTTGGTAAAAGAAAAGAAGATGGTGCCGAAGGGGTGCATAAACTAAATGGTAGAAAAGTTAAGAAGTCGAAGAGGGATTGTGAGCAGGCTGTTCGGACAAACCAATGGCGGAGGCTGGTGACCAGCCCCGCCAATCGCCAATATTCTTTTAAGTTAGAATTGCAGGGGGGCTTGGGAACCCCCGTGCAATTCGAGACCTTTGTCACTTGGTGAAAGAGAAAATACCCACCTTTTGTTTCTCATGGAAACAAAAAGTAGTAAGTTCTGCAATGGAGTTTGTACATGTTCGATTGGGTTTGAGGGCCTTTTGTTGTTTGTAACGATTGACGTGGGAGGTTTAGCATTACTGTGGAAAGAAAAGAATGAAATGGAGATTCAAAATTACACTCAGCACATTAATGCGGTGATCAAGCATGCGACAGACCAACCATGGAGACTTATAGGTTTCTATGGTCATCCAAACCCGCAAAAACGACATGAATCTTGGGCCCTTCTTAGTCACCTTAGGAGCTTTGGTCAGAGCCTTGGCTTTGCATCGGAGATTTCAATGAGGTGGTTGAGCAATTAGAGAAGTTTGGAGGGTGAGGAAAAGGAAAGCCAGATGGTGAGTTTTCGAAATGTATTGGCAGAGTGTGGCTTGAGTGACTTGGGTTTTAAAGGTTCCAAATACACATGAACCAACTATCAGAGATATGGCGATTTTATTAAGGAGATATTGGATCAAGTAGTTGCTAACGCAGCTTGGTGTGACATGCATCGGTCCATTGAAGTTCAGGTCTTAGCCACTTGCATGTCTAACCATAAGCCAATAGTCTTACAATTATTTGGTATGGCATAGGCACGGGTATCTTTTAAGAAGAGCTTCAAAGTAAAGGCATGTTGGATGCATGATGAAGAATACGATGAAGTTGTCAAAGGTGCTTGGAGGGGAGAAGATAGCCTGGGGGAAGTTCTAGTTACCCAAAAGCTGGCAAGGTATCAAAGGAAGCTTACGGTCTGGAGCTTTAGGAAATTCCGGAAAGCTAACAAGGAATTAGAAAAGAAGACCAAAGCTCTCGAGAAGTTGCAACAATAGGAGGGGGCAGAAAATTGGGGGGAAATTAAAAAACTGCAGGGGGAGATAGAGTCCATTCTAGAACAAGAAAACATAAAGTGGAAGCAAAGAGCTAAGCAGAATTGGTATCAACATGGAGACTGAAATACGCCTTTTTTCCATGCTTGGGCCGACCATCAACGGAAAATCAATACAATTCAGAAGATTAAGATTGGGGATGGCACGGTTTTTAAAGATATCAAAGAAATTAACAAGGTTTTTGTTGATTTTTATAAGGAGCTATTTAAGGCTGGTCCTATGCAGGGAGTGGATACATGCTTGGTTGACATGGAGCCGTGTGTGACAAATGCAATGAATGCTGAGCTTTTGAAGCCTTTCGTTGCTGAAGAGGTAGTAATGGCTTTAGGTCAAATGCACCCTCTCAAGTCGCTAGGCCCCGATGGTTTTTCAACTTGCTTTTACCCGCGATCTTGGGACACCGTTAAGAATGAGGTATATACTTGATTTTTTAAATCATGGTATATTTGATCCATCCATAAATTGTACGCACATAGCTCTTATTCCAAAAATTAAATCCCCCATATCTCTCACTGATTATCACCCTATCAGTCTTTGTAATGTGCTTTACAAGTTTAGTTCGAAGATGCTTGCTAACAGATTGAAGAAGGTGTTATCTCACATTATCTCCCCTAACCAGAGTGCATTTATTCCTAGGCGTCTTATCACGGATAATATCATGGTGGCGTTTGAGGCCATGCACACCATGGACAAAAAGAATGAAGGGTAGAGAGGGCTATATGGCACTGAAGTTGGATATGAGCAAGGCTTTTGATAGAGTTGAATGGGGTTTCTTGGAGGTAGTTATGCAGAAATTGGGGTTTGATGCTAGATGAATCCATATGCTTATGACTTGTGTCCGAACGGTATCGTACTCGGTTCTCATTAATGGCCAGTCGTTTGGAAATATCACACCCTCCAGAGGAATCCGTCAAGGTGACCTGCTCTCTCCTTATTTTTTCATATTATGTGTAGAGGGTCTTAGTTCTCTTCTTCACAAAGTTGAAAGGGATAGAAGAATTACGGGGCTCCCTATAGTTCGGCGGTGGTATGAGGTTGAATCACTTGTTTTTGTGAGCGATAGCCTTCTTTTGTAAAGGCTAATATACCGAATGGCTCAATATCCAAGACATCTAGGCTATCTATAAGCAAGCTTTAGGCCAAAAACTCAATAGGAGAAAACTTCAATTTTCTTGAAAACACCAAGATGGCAACAAAGCAACATATCCTCTCGGTGGCGGTGAAGTCAACAAATCAATTTGAAAGATATCTTGGTTTACTGCTCTAATTGGAAGCTCAAAGGTGCAAGCTTTTCGGTCTTCAAGGGAAAATATAAGGCGTATAAATGGTTGGAAGGAGAAATTTCTCTCCCAAGGTGGCAAAGAGGTGCTATTGAAGGCCGTTATCCAATCTATACCTACCTACGATGAGCATTTTTGGTTGCCAAAATCTGCAAGGATATTAATTCTATGATGTCTAATTTTGGTGGAGCCAAAAGATAAAAAGCAAAAATTGCATGGATGAGTTGGAAAAATTGGGATGAGCTAAGAAAAAGGAGGCATGGGCTATAGAGACTTGAGAGTTTTAATTTGGCTTTCTTACCTAAGCGGGGGTGGTGATTACTAAAGCACCCAGACTCTTTAATGGCACAAGTGTTTCATGTAAATATTATCCAAATGACTCATTCCTAGTTCCAACAGGGGCGGAACCCTCTTATGTGTGGCGTAGTGTATGGAGTGCCAAGAGATTGCTCAATGAAGGTCTAATGGAGAGTTGGCAATGGTGACTTTATTAAAATATAGGGAGACGGTGGATTCCTTCTCCATCCACCTACACCATTCGCACCCTCCTCGGTGTTTGATGGGAACTAGAAAGTTAGCTCCCTAATTGATGTCGACACTAAATGGTGGAATGTGCCCCTGATCTGTGAATTATTTTGTGATGAAGATGCATCCCTCATTTGCAATATTCCTATATCTCCTACAAGGTAACATGATGTTATGGTTTGGTTGGGGACAAGCAATGGTGTATTCTCTGTTAAAAGTGCCTACCACATGGCTAAGAGTAAGATTGAAGAATGCAATGGCAGTAGCTCCAATCAAAATCTTAGTACTCAACTTTGGAAGAGAGTTTGGCATGTCAAGGGACCCCCGGTAGTTAGAGTTTTTTTGTTGAAGGCCTGCTCAAATATTCTCCCCACAAAACTCAACCTCCATAAAAGAGGTATTGTGGAAGATTCTTTGTGCCCCATTTATAAGCAAGAAGGTGAATTGGTGGAGCATATTCTATGGACTTGTGAGTTAGCAAGAGATGTCTGGGCTGAATGTAGCTCAAAGCTCCAAAAGTGTGCTACAATGAAGGTGACTTTTGCCAGGCTTTTTACGGAATTAGCGGATAGGTTAGATGTCAATGAGATGCAAATGGTAGGGGTAGTGACCAGGTTGATATGGCTTCGGAGGAATAGTGTGGTGTTTGGAGGAGGCTTCATGTCACCAAAGCACATTCTAGAGATTGCTACATCTTAACTTGAAAACTTTAGCAAGGTTGAAGCAAGAAGAAGGATGGGCGCTATTGTTCGCTCTGTACCTGAAGTTGTGAAGTGGAGCAAGCCTAGCCTAAGATGGATTAAATTGAATTGGGATGCAGTTGTTGACTCTAGGAAGCAGAAGATGGGAATTGGTATTATAGCGAGATCATACTGGTTCGGTTCTGTTTGCTGTTTGTGCTTCAAGGCCCCATGTCATAGAGCCCACAATGGCTGAAGCTGTAGCTATATGGAAGCTAGCAGATGTCTGTTCGTCTTTGGGTTTTTCTAAAATAGTGCTTGAAGGTGATTCCCTCGAGGTAGTAAAAGCTTTGCAGACGGAAGGTCCCTGTTGGGGCAGATTTGGACTAATGATTAATGATGCCAAGATTTTGCTCAATAGTCTCCAAGAATGGCGTGTCTGTCATGTGAAATGGATGGGGAACATGGCTGCGCATAAGCTTGTGAAACATGGGCTGACTGCAGGCGAAGATCACTTATGGAATGCTGATTTCCCTTCTTTTGTTCATGATATTGCTTTGTCTGATATTGCTTTGGATTTTCACAGGTAGTAGCTAAGACTTCTAGCTGTCGTTAGTATATTATATTTCCAGCTTTCACTCTAAAAAAACCTAAGGGGCAGTCGCTTGGGTAGCCTTTGTGGTGGCTCTTGTTTCTGTCTGTATTTCACTAGGGAGAGAGGGGGAAGTGGGGTATGATATGCTTTTCTCTTGTCAAGAGCATTATTTTGAGGAGTCTGATGTATTTCTTAATTATGTTTTATGATGAATTAATCTCATTTCAAAAAAAAAATAAAAGATAAAAAAAATAATGAATTTAGACTGTGGTCAATATTATTGGACAAGTATAAAATAAAAATAAAAATATTTAACATTATTTATTGGCACCGAATGACTTGGTATCACTCCGAGCCTCAGGTTCGGCACCCTCCGTAAATAAGCCTCCCTTAAAATATCTACCTATTCCTCGACATACTTTTCACTTTCAGTGTTAAAGCTCCGACTGCTCTACTTCATTTGCACTCAAGAAAATTCCGTCACTTTCAGAAAAATTAAAATTTTCTCGGCCCAAGCCATTGTAAGAGTGTAGACAATTCACGCTCTTCAATTGATATATAAGCATTTAAGGTTTTCAGATCAGTGTTAGTAACTTATCGTACAGAAGAATGCACGCAATCTGTTAGGAAGAGGGGGCTTTAATTTATTTTTTATTTTTACGTGAATTTTGTTTGATTCCAGTTGTCTTTGGTTGGATGTAGTTCGAGTAAGGGTTTGTGAAGTGGAAATACTGTGGGATGGTGTTGTAGGCTTTGATCCATTTCACTGGCGTGGTTTTTTAGTTCAATTCTGAACTGGAACAGTTTGAATTCTGTGATTTTAGTTTTTGGATTTCACTCTGTTTGGTTGCTGAGAAAGCTGAACAAAGGAGGAGGGAAATAACTTTGTAATTGCATACTCTGTGATTCTTACTTAGAAACAAAGAGAGTTCAGTTTAATTCAGCACAATAATAGTTCAAGACAAACTTGAGCTGATAATTTTGAAACAAGAAAAGATATAAGGTTCGAGGTTTTCCTTTCTTCTGGTTTCTCGGGAACCAAACAGAGAATTTCGGTTGTTTTTCGTTTTTTTGTTTGTTCTTTTGGGATGAATTATGCTTTATGAGGGATCTGATGCTATGGATGGCTTAATGGCAGGCAATACCAGTGCTGATTCGTAATTCTTTTGTTTGTTGTTTGAAACAAAACATGGGACAGAGTAATTGGGAAGCCGATAAGATGTATGTACACTGCGAATTTGTTTTCGTTATTGGCTTTTGTTCTTGTCGTTTTAGTTGTTTGAAGTTATAGATGTTGTGAAATTTACGTTTGCCTTGGTTTGTTTATCTTGCTCTAGGCTTGACGTTTACATTCATGATTATTTGTTGAAAAGAAAGTTGCATGCTTCAGCAAAAGCTTTTATGACTGAAGGGAAAGTTGCCTCAGATCCAGTAGGTATGTTGTCAGCTAATTCTTGCCAAAGCCCTGGTTTGATTTTCCATGAATTATTTGGTTGTTTAATGTGTTAGTCCATGTTGCTTGACAAAATATAGTTCAGTTTATGTTTTGGATAATTATTGTTTACATTGTAATTATCACATTTTCATCCGCGATAAAATTAAGGTTTACATTAGTAAGGAAGAGAATGATCTGGGGTTGTTAAGTTTTAGTCTTGACGTGCAGCAATTGATGCGCCTGGAGGATTTCTCTTTGAGTGGTGGTCTGTCTTTTGGGACATATTCATTGCAAGGACAAATGAGAAGCATTCTGAGGCTGCTGCTTACATCGAGGTGCTTTGATATTGTATCATGTAGATTGCTTTGATTTGTTTTGTCTTTGATGGGTAACGAAATAAGAGAAAGATGTCTCTTCTCTCTTTTTGTTTTATATGTTTTATTTTCATTAAAATTAGGCTCAGCAAATTAAGGCAAGGGAGCAACAACAGCTGCAAATGCAGCAATTGCAACTCGTGCAGCAGCGCAGTGCACAACTACAGCGTAGGGATCCTAATCATCCTGCTCTTGGCAGTTCTATGAATGCTATGAACTCTGAAGGATTGATGGGACAGCCATCAGCCAGTGTGTTGGCAATGAAAATGTATGAAGAACGTATGAAACACCCTCATTCAATGGATTCAGAGACATCTCCAGCTCTTATTGATGCAAATAGGATGGCTCTTCTTAAATCAGCAACCAATCATCCAGGGTAAGTTGGCTTTATTTTTTTATCGTACCAGATCCCTAATTTACCAATATTTTCCATAGTTGGACTGGATCTACATCTGTGGTTATTGTTGTTGATTCAGCCAGTTAACAAGGTAATTCAGGAACATGTCTGCAGCTTTGCAACAAATCCAGGCACGGGGCCTTTGACAACTGTAACTTCTTTGACTATACACTCTGGTTAAATTTGCCCCATCTTTCTTCCTCCCGCTCCACCACTATCCCTCTTCCTCCTACCAGATCATGCTGATGGTTTAGTAAATGGAGTTTGTA
This sequence comes from Carpinus viminea, assembly GCA_013348765.1. Classification (NCBI taxonomy): domain Eukaryota; kingdom Viridiplantae; phylum Streptophyta; class Magnoliopsida; order Fagales; family Betulaceae; genus Carpinus; species Carpinus viminea. The sequence continues at coordinate 25,610,335 of CP054667.1, forward strand.
GGACATCAAAAGCGAGGTTAACTTGGGTGGAACTCAAAAAGCTTGCCTATGGATCCTTCATCAATTTATGGACAAGCGATTTTCAGTCAAAATCTGGACTAGGTGGTGCAGGTAACATTTTCTTGACTCTCAGTAACCACATTCTCATCATTTTAGAGTAAGAGTAGTAAATGTTGTTCTCATTTGCCCCTTCCCCTATTTTCTAAAGAACGTATGGGTTTGGGTTAGTGACATTTAGAAATACTGTACCAAGCTGCAATTTAAAATGCCGGGTTGTGGTACTTCTCTATTCCTAAATAGCATCTTTGAAAGGCATGATTGATGAAATATAAGGGGAAAAAAATCTAATAGGATACAAAGTTGGAGGCTGTAATGTAAACAAATTTACATGATCACGTAGCCTTAGTGGAAATCACATTACATTTTAGGGCAACAAATTATGTCTAGAAAATACATATCAGACATGATCATGGAATTGCACATGGCTAAACTGTTAATATTCCTTAATTACATGATGTTATTGCCAGATTCACTGACTATGATTTGGTGCATCTTAATCATATATCACTATTTTAGACTGGACACGATTTCATTCCAACTTCTGGCAAAAAGACTTACTAACTTCTACCTAAAACAGTTTATGTAAGATATAGAAGCCTATCCCCATAGTAGCATGTTTTGAGATAACTGGTTTACCTCATTCTTATTCATAGTCTCCATCTTATGGAAATCCTCCTTTCAGGTCATATAGGTTCAAATATAAATTTTAAGATTAATAGTTTGGTTGAGAAAGCAGGAAACTATAATGACAAATTTGATTTGACCTGACTTTTATATGGTAGCTTCTATGTTAATCTTTTGGGAAAAAATGCAAATTGGTCTATGTGGTTTGAAGTTTTGACAAATACTTCGTCGGGGTTTAAAAAGTGACTAAACACTTTCTAGGCTAACAAAAAAGAAAGAAAGAAGGCATTTGTTGTCAGAAAAGTTGCAAAATCCATTAATGAGCCACACCAGCACCAATCATATTGTGACACATGTTATTTACAATAAAAATATTTAAAATACTAAAAACTAAATATTAAAAAAAAAATGGAGGGGTGGTTGAGTCACCCTCTTTGGCCAAATGGGGTGCCGAATCACCCCAAGGCCATGGGGTGGTTGGTCACCCCTTTGAACCAACATGGGGTGGTTTAGTCACCCTCTCAAATATTTGTTTTGGGGTGGCTGAACCACCCCCAATGGTCATCGGGGTGGTTTGGCCGCCAAAGGATGTGGCTTGACCACCCTTTCATTTTTTGTTTGTTTGTTAAGTGACATATGTCACAATATGATTGGTCCTAATGTGATTCATAATGGATTCTGCCAACTTTTATAATGGCAGAGATCTCTCTTTCTTTTTTTTTTTTTTGGGTTGTTGCTTACCTAAAGGAGTATTTAGTCACTTTTGAAAACCAGTGAGCTATTTGTCAAAACCTTAAACTACATGGACCAATTTTGCATTGTTCTCAGTCTTTTAGTGTGAATATTTTTAGCCAAAGATGGTGGGTCTAGAGGGTCCTTACTGAAAAGTCTCAAATTTAAGGGGAACTATTTATGAAAGACTAATTGCCTAGATCTTTATCTTGGAGTGGGTAAACTATCATATCCGTCTGTCTTGCTATAAGTGCATGTCAATATGTGATGCAAATATGACTAATAAAAAAAAAAAAAAAAGTGATGCAAATATGACAAAGTACAGTTATTTGAATAGGGCAAAGTTTGAATGTCAGCATTTGATAGGGTTGGCAGATGCATGTATATGTTATGTGACTGTTTGCATGTATGCCTATGTATTGAGTTAGTTTTTGGTTTTGAACACGTAAATAACAAGCACCAGATGGTTGAAAGCAGTTACAAATTCAATTAAAGATTGCTTTATGAAATTCTAGGAGAAACTTTAATTATAAATATCTTATTTCATTAAATAGGAATTTAGGCCATAAATTCTGCCATGATGCATTTTGGGGAGAATGAGCTAGCACTGGGTGGGAGTGGCATGTTACCCTTACAACTACTTTGCCTACTATCTGCTTGTGTGTCGAAAGCGTGCTCTGTATGCTTGTGAAAAAATGTAAACAAAGTCAAAATTGGGAGTTTACTATTTCTGATAGGTTTTAGAGAATCTTTTCCTTTTTGTGTAATTCCCAGAAACTCTTGAAGAAAGAAAGAGATGAAAAAAGAAAGTGTGCTCTGATTGGTTGTGAAAGATATTTTAAGAGAGTGACAGGAGATTGGCTTATGCAATAGAATCATCTTTTCAGCTAGGAGTTTCAATCCCTAGATAATGAAGGTTTCGTACACTAAAAGTGCCAGATTTTTTAGTTATAAGTAATTTAATCTCAATAGAAAAGCGCAAAGGGGCGCAACCTAATACACATGAACACCAAAAGTAAACAACCAATGGTCTTACATGGAAAGCATTGAATAATTTCTTTTTACAACTTGGCTTGAGTTTGTGTGGCAGCTTATTTGAAGTTGAGTCAATTTCATTTGATGATAATGACTCGTGTAGAGCTTTATCTCATATTGAATTTCTATTAGTACACTAGCACATGATCTCTTTTATTCGTTCCATAAAATCCATCAACCTCCCTGTGGGTCTTGCTTTTCTGGAAGGTCCTGTGATCCTTGTTCTTGTTCTTTTTTTTTTTTTTTTCCAATAAATTTCTGGGGCTGGAGGGTGGGAACAGATACTTGGAGCTGGAGAGGACAGTGGTGGGGAGTTTCTTGATGTTCGTATTAGAAACTAGAAACCATTAATCGGAAAAAGTCAATTTTCTTGCAAGTTTTACTGAACTGGCTGTCCTGTATAAAACAGCTTTCTTATGACCATATTTCTTTAGAATAATCTCTACTATTGCACACACACATGGATTAACTTCTTAAGGGAAGGCTACTTGACTGTGATTTTAGTTGGCATTTGGTTAGGAGATTTTGTTAAGGCATGATTGAAATAATCATCATTTTAGTGTAAAGATTGCGTATATAATTTTTCCCTGCTTCCTTCAGGATTGAATCAAGGTGTCACTGGTCTTCCATTAAAGGGTTGGCCTTTAACTGTAAGTTGAACATGGTGTTATAAATTATGCACATTCTACTCTTCTGTATGGTATAAGTTTTGGACAATCTCTTGACTCTTGCCAAATTGTGCAGGGAATTGACCAACTCGACCAAGCTTAGGTGTACAGAAGCCTAATCTGCCGACCCAAAATCAGTTACTTTTGGCATCACAACAACAGCAAATCCTGGCACATGCTCAGGCACAAAGTAACCTTGGAAATTCAACTAACTACGGAGATATGGATCCACGTCGATTTGTAGGACTGCCTAGGGGTTGCTTGAATGCAAAGATGGCCATTCCACCAGAAATGATGGATCCATATGCTCTCCAGTGCAATCAAGTTCACCAAAGGTTAGATACCTTTCTAATATCAAGATCAAACTTCAGGAAGATTAGCATTTACAATGTGCACAAAACATACTTAAAGGAAATCTGTACAGTTGATGTTAAAATTCTTTTCTTCTAAAATATCAGCATAGCTATTCTCTCTGTGGTTTTAGGAGATTTTCCTCTGGGCAGTTCTCTTTCCACAGTTTATTACCCATCTCTAATTACAAAGGAAATATAAGTGGGCTTCTGATACTAATTAGCACTTGCACTGCATTGTATGTGATGTGACAGCATTGAAGAACATAGAGGCTTGAGCGGAAGGAGGTGCGATGTGTAGACTTGTTACCCTTCAATTGCTTTAAAATGCAGGAGTACAGAAACAAAATTGCTTTTGAATTGACCAGAAGAAGATAAATTGTTTTTGAATTTGGAACTCCACAGTCTAGGGCATAATTGAATTTATTGTTGCCATATTTTTCCAATGTGGCGTTTCTTAATCTCAATTTCAATATTTTTGGAAACTGTGGCAATTAATTTATTCTATTGAGTAGGATGGTACTTTTCAAATTAGTTATCTTCTCCTTTGTGAAAGTTTAGCATAAGGGGTTTTGTTTGTTAGGAGTAGGAGATAAGGTAAGCCCTAATTTAATTTAAAAGAAACAAGATTGATTCTTTCTTTTCTTTTTTTTGGGACTTTTAACTACTAGGAAGTGATAGTTTCAACCAAAAAGATGAATATGTATATATATACATATCTGCATGCTTCGTATGTACTTTTGTGTGTGTGTGAGAGAGAGAGAGAGAGATGGGATCAAATAGGAATTCTCTGAGTGGATCAATAATTTACTTGATTTTTGTAATGCATTGGTGTCTGCCTATTTGAATGCATGCATTTAAGGTACTCCCATCCATGTTTCTTGTTCAGATGATCATGCAAATATAGGAAAGCTTTGCATGTGGCCCAACTTCCCCCTTTGAAAAGAGAAAATAAAAATTTGTATGCGTGTGTCAGCATACTTGTGCATGCAGAAACATTCCAACTTTCTTCTTGCGGATTGTGTGGTATTTTAAAATTTTGTTAGTTGCCTATCATCGATGTTTTCTTTGTGAAATACTTGGTGTTCTTAACATCATTTAGCGATTCAGTATTCATAGTCTCTTTATGGTCAGTGCCTTCTTTCTGAGCCTTTGGTGGGTTTTCAACAGATTAAGATGGGCCAGATGCAACACTCTTCATCTCAACAACAGGACCAGTTGCAGCAGCAACAGTTGCAACAGGTTTGCTTAGTTATGGAGATAACTAGATATCTTAGTATTATGGACTAAAATAGTGAACTTTTAACAGTAAGCCATTTCACCGGAATATTCCACTTACAATTCAAAGGATTCCTGAGGCCGTTTCTGCAATCAGAAGATTTATGTTGTTTCATTAACATTTATGGACTTTTTATTTTATTTTATTTTTTTTCCTTTTGGCTGCAGAATAACAGAAAAAGAAAACAGCATTCTTCTTCTGGAGCTGCTAACAGCACTGGTACAGGAAATACAGCAGGCCCTTCACCTAGTTCTCCACCATCAACCCACACACCTGGGGATGGAATAACAACATCAAGTAGTATGCAGCATCTTAACAGTGTGCCCAAAAGCTTGATGATGTATGGTACTGAGGGGACGGGAGGCCTTGCATCATCTTCTAATCTGCTGGTATGTTGATATTAAGCCTATTTTTGAACATATTTTAAGAACCATCCAGAAGAGACATCCTAAATTTTATTCATCAAATTTAGTTAAATATATGATATATATGGCACCTTGATCTGTTAATGTATTAATAACTCATTATTTATTGTTTCACAACAATTATATGCAATCCATGGATCGTGTTGAGCTCTCATTAAAAAGATATTCAGGTATCAAGTTTGTAGGGATGTGTCTTCCTTATAGATGATGTGATATAGAAACTAAATAGATTCAACATTATTATGCTTCTGAAAACATTATTTCTTGCTTCAGGAAGACATGGACCGATTTGGCGACGTTAGTGTTTTAGATGATAATGTGGAGTCATTTCTGTCTAATGATGGAGGAGATGGAGGGAACTTATATGGAACATTGAAGCAAAGTCCTACTGAGCACCAAAAAGAGTCTTCTAAAGGTAAACATATCATCATATTGCATCTATGAAGACTTATGGCAATGCTTTTGCTCTCCAATGTACCTATTGTTACACTCTCCATTTCAGCTTTCACCTTCAGCGAAGTTGGTTGCATACGGGCAAGAAACAGCAAAGTTACTTGCTGTCATTTTTCTTCAGATGGGAAGTTGCTAGCTAGTGCTGGACATGACAGGAAGGTATGAGTAATGGAGAAAATGCCACATTTGAGGAACACATCTACCAGTGTAGAAATGGTGTTTCTTTCTGTTTTGGCCCTCAAGAACAGCAGTAAATTGTATGCACCTCTCTTTGTTCAAATCTAACTACTAACCTTAACGTGGAGGTCACTTGGAAAGAACCAATTTTTAATTTTTATGCCATTAAATCCATAGGACTTTGGCACTGATGGTTACCTTTTCTTGTTGTGGTCTTGGTATTGTCTGAAATTTTTCCAAGCGACCCCAAACAACAAAAAGGGGCTCAATAGGTGTTTTCCAGCAAACTCAACTAATTAAAAATTTGCAACCACATAGACAATCACCAAAATTAATCAAAGCAATAAAAAGATCAAACACAACAATTTTGGTGATGGATTGGAAATCCTTTAAAGAACCCTTTAAAAGTAAAACCAGCCTGGGGCAGTTAAACCAGTAGGAAACCAATTCACAATTGAAGATTAATTATACAATCAGTTCATACTTACAAAACCTTTCTAGTAAAAAACTGACTTGTACTCAACAAATAACACATTTGTCTTCTATCCCAATAGCTCTTAACTCTTGCCATTCTTTTATTTGGTCTCCTTTGCAACACAGAACTCTGGTGGGTTAAAGGTTTTAGAACATGTGATTTTCTAGAAACTCTTGAGAGAGACTGATAATTGAAGGCATAGGTATGTGAAAGGTCTCTCTTAGCTCACAAAGTAATGGCCTCAAGGTCAATGAAAAGTTGTGCACTCCGGTGTTCATATTGACTTGGGAAAAAACTCAATGTTTTAATGCAATTAAAACATTAAAAATGTATTTTTTTAAAGGCGGCATTCTAATGAGTAAGTCGGTTTGTTCAGATGCTACTAAGGTTTCATGGATTACTCTTGGCAGTGTTCGGACATGCATTGATTGAGCTTCTCTGATCTTCACCCTGTTTAAACATGATCCGACTGAGCTTCCAACTAAACTTCTCTGCCTATTTGCGATCTTCACCTTGTTCAAACGCTCTCCAACCAAGCCTTGCATTGAGCTTCTTGGGAGTAAACTTGAACTTCAGATTTCATAAAAGAAACCTACTCTAATTGAGCCTTCCGAACAGCTTCTCGGATAGACATGATTTTTTGCATTGAACTTATTCAATCGAGCCCTAAACAAGTCTTCCAACCGAGCATCCTTTGAAGTCCTCCTTTAGTAACTCATCTGGACCTGGTGCAGATGAGCATACCAAACGAGTGCCTCAGAAGTTCTTAAGTACATTCAGACCTACAGCGAACAAGCCTGCAATTGAGTGTCTCGGTACTCCTTCCTTGATGTAGCTCATTCAGATGATCTGGGAATGCGCACTCCAAACAAGTGCCTTGGTTCTTTAATAAAACACAACATTTTTGAAAACTAGTTTAAGTACCAAACTTAGACCAAGCAAATTTGACTTAACATCAAATTATTTTGAACACCGAATTTGTCAACATAAAACCAAACATTGTCATCTCTGTTTAATAACATCATTTATACTAGTGTGATGGCAGTCTCATGAGCTCTTCTGTTAGACTTTGCTTCTAAATTTTATATCTTATGTGCTCAGCTCCTTTTTTGGCATGTAGACAAACCATATAATGGAAGTTAAAGAAAGATTCATTACTATTTGAAGTATATTTACATTTGCTGTATGTATTAGGTTGTCCTCTGGAACATGGACACCTTGCGAACAGAAAGCACACCTGAAGAACACAAATTGGTGATTACAGATGTTCGTTTTAGGCCAAATTCATCTCAGCTGGCAACAGCTTCATTTGATCAATCTGTGCGATTATGGGATGCAGCCAATGTAATTGCCTTGTTCCTCTTCTGCCAAAACTTCGAATGTGACTTCAATGTTTATAGTTAAGACTTTGCAATAATGGTTTCATGATTCTAGACTTTAGAGGCATTGTTTCCCTAGTGCTGTCTATTTTCTGGCACTGTGATACATGCATTTAATAAATTTTATCTTCACTTTTTACTATTCTACCAAGATCAACTTATTTAAGATATCATGGCAGCCAAGCTATTGTCTGCAAGAATATACTGGGCACACTTCAGCTATTATGTCCCTTGATTTCCACCCCAAGAAAACCGATCTCTTCTGTTTCTGTGATCATGACAATGAAATACGCTATTGGAATATCAGTCCATTCTCTTGCACTCGTGTCTCCAAGGTTGGTCCTTTTGTTCCGCTTTTGATCTATATTTCAACTACTGAAGCTGCTCTAGATTATCTGTTAATTTTAATCTTCTATTGTTTGGCATAGGGAGGTATGGCACAAGTGAGATTTCAACCAAGAATTGGACATGTATTGGCGGCAGCATCAGATGAGGTGGTGTCCATCTTTGATGTCGAAACTGACAGGCAAACATACTCATTCCAGGTATGGAATAGATAGTAATTGTATTTCCTTAATAATTAGAGGCTAAGGTTGAGAAACTGACACAACCTTGTCTTGATATGTTGATTTGTGTCACCTTCTTTTGCAAGCATATGCTCTAGTAGTTTTTGTAATTAGACTTCCATCTCATTCATAGGGGCACTCTGAAATGGTAAATTATATTTGCTGGGATGCAAATGGATTATTTAGCATCCGTGAGTGAACTTGGTGAAGATCTGGTCATTAGCCTCAGGAGAGTGCATTCAGGAGCTCAGCTCTAATGGGAATCAGTTTTATTCTTGTGTTTTCCACCCAAGTTATTCAACTCTCTTGGTCATTGGAGGAATCTCGGTAATTCCTTATACTCTTCATGAAGTAAATATTTAAAAATGTGATGACAAAGTATCTACTATTAAAGCTCGGTGCATGGTTGTGTTTCAGAAGGTGTTATTCTTTTTTCTTCCCCCTTTTGGTTGATAACATTGACCTAGCTCAATCCCATTCCACCCCTTTAACACCAAACCTTGAAACCTATTGGTTTAAGGGAATGGTCTTAGTACAATTATTTGGTGGAAATATATATTTTTTATCACTATTCAACCTTCACCAACTCTATAGGGGTGTTTGGAATCCCTTGGAAATGAAAGTAATACATGTATTTTACACCGTGTTGATTCACTTAAATTTAGTATACATCCTTAAAGATCAACCTTCGGGTTTCAAGTCTTTGGTGATGATTTTGTTTTGTTTATTTTATTTTATTCTATATTTTTGGATGCTAAGATTTGAAACTAATATCTAAGCCAACCTTTTGAAACTCCCTTGGCACCAAAGGTTCGAACCACTAATTCAAGCAAGTGATGCGAGTCAAATTATATACAGGGGGATTGATGTATTGTCCTATTCAACCTAATGCAACTATTTGGGGGTTTGAACATCCTTTGGGAATATAATCAAGTAAATATGTTGTATAATGCTGTCCAACTGAGTTGGAATGTTGTATGTCACTTAATTAGTTCACATCTTTGAAGATTAATATGCAGATTTTAGGGAACGGCATTTCCAGAACTCGTGTGCTTATACATCTTGCTTTTTTTTTCCCCTTACTATGACTTTATTTCTGTTCTGTAATGACTCCACTTTGAAGATAGATTTGTAATTCTGTTACATCACAACTTATTATTATTATTATTAATTTTTTTTTTTGAAAGGGACATCACAACTTATCGATTAAGTTGATTGAAAATAATAAATTTAATAATTTAATTAATATTTTAACACTTCTCCTCGCATGTAAGACCAAACAATACATAGACTATTTTAATTGAAAATGAGAAATAAACTATATGGTTAAAGTTCAAACTTAGGATTTCAGCTTCAATACCATGTAGAGATTTAAAAATAAAGTTTATAAATTGAGAAAATAATAAGCAAAAAGATTTTATAGTGGTTTGGTGTTAGATACTTACGTCTACAACTACAAATTTCTCTAATGATTTGATAATAATAAAACATATATGAGTCTCCAAAAGGTATTTTAATCGGCTGGGACCGCGCCTAATGAACGGAGGTCACTAGTTTGAATTTCCTTCCCCTCTTGTGCGGACAACACATATATGATAAATAATCTAATGTGGAAAATGTAAACCCTATATAGAAAATATATCCTAATTGTGTCAAAATACGTGTACATCATACAGAATTGAGCTTTCATGACATTTTCTTGTAAAGATTGATTTTAATAAGCTGATATATTGCTAATTGTTGTTTTTCAAACCATTGATGGCAGTCTTTGGAGTTATGGAACATGGCTGAGAATAAGAGCATGACAATTCCAGCACACGAGAATATAATCTCAGCTCTGGCACAATCATCTGTCACAGGAATGGTTGCCTCTGCAAGCCATGACGATTCTGTGAAGCTGTGGAAATAAGTAGAAGCCCATTTATGGTAGTATCTAATGTTCTGGAGCTTTTGGCCTTGCTTTCAATCCTCACAAATCTTGGGGAAAAGAAATAGCAGGCTGTTTAGATTCTATTTGGAATAATTGTGTTCCAATTCTGATTGTGTTACTTTACATATAATGCAATTTTTTATTAGTCTTTGTTTGGATGAGGTGAAAATCGAGAAGCATGTATAGTTTGGTGGAAGATGAGAAAAAGGAAAGGAAAACGCTTGGGTATTACAGCTTCTATTACAATTTTTTAAAATTCACATGACAGTAAATTTAAGCAACATAATTTAACAGGTAAATTTAAATATTTAGTGTCTGGCACTATAATTGTTGTAGATTGGCATGTCAATTTATAAGGAATTTGTAGTAAAAGTTGTTATGTTTCTAGCTCTAAAAATGATATTTATGCATTAAAAAAACCCTAACTGATAAACACACTATGGGTTTAGTTGCAACGTAATTACATTTGGCATTCATGTGGATACTTTTTTAGGATCTATATATAATTGTATCTAAAATTTAAAATTACACTCTCAAATCAAATATAAATGTGTGAATATAGTGACCACCAAGTTTCCTCCGCTTGTTTCTAATATATTTTATTATATATCAAAATATAGATTATAAATAAATATTTTGTAATTATTCTAATTTGTGTGTGACAAAATCTTAATTATTATTTTTTCAAAATAAATAATTCAATATTACTAAATAGTTTAGATTTTACCATGTCAACATTCACTACATGGGATACACTAATGTCTAGATTTTATAAAATTCTTAATGTTCATTAATTTATTACATATATGACATGTACTCAAACAATTTAATTGAATAATTTAAGAAATTTCATTTAAAACTTTAGAAAGTCAAACCATCCTCCAACATTTTTTTGTTGATGTATTTAAATATATATATATATATAGTTATCAAAACAAGTTTTCAATGGCCAGTATGGGTTTGAATCTTCGCAATAGAGAATTCTCTTATATGCTTGATTAGTATTAGTTATCTTGGTTTCTATTGATGCCTTGGTGAAATTATGTCAAGTTATGGTTTAGTTGAACTTGAGAAAGCGCATGCGGTTTTCATCATTTAGACCCTTCACGTGCGAGCTTTCTAGCGGATATGTATTACTAATTCGTGCAGATAAGATAATCACAATTTGTCTTTTTGACCTACTCTTTTTAATTAGAAAAATAAAAGTGTAACGAAGTTGCCATGACATATGCTAGGCAGCCTCATGTGACCATGTGAGACAATATCAGAGTTTCATCCACTCAAATAATTTAGAATCATCTCTATTTCATATGTAGTTGTTATGGCCCTATTCATTGATGGGGCCAGTTACCTCTCGCTATTTAGAACTTGTATGGATAAAAATGATCTTTTTATTAAACTATAGCATATCTCCTTCTATTTATTTATTTATTTATTTATTAGTTATCTCTTTCTATATAACCATAAAAGAAATGTCAACACAATATTTCAACTTTAAATCGTGACCACTAAAAGATCCAACTCGCCCACTAGCTGTAAAAGCCGCCCCCCCGGCCATAAAATTTCCCACCACGTTTCGAATAATTTACCCGCAAAAGTATTTTCCCAATTCACCGCTGCCCAGCATATATAATTCCGTGCTGACACAAATTCCCCAAAATAAGCCGACACCCATAACCTTCTGCTTCTCTCTCTCTCTCTCTCTCACTTACCCAGGGTTTCTATCAAGAATTTGGCCCTCGAACTCATTATTGGCCTCTGGAAATTCTCGATGGAAGATCCAACCCTGCACAAAGACGTTGAATCAGAGGAAATCTACGAGCCCTTTTTCTGCTGCGTTTGCCTGTAAGTTTACTTGTCCTCCCCAAAATTAGAAGTAAAATCTCCTTATTTTGCAATGGCTTTTCTATGGTATTTGATTTATCTAATTTTTCCTTGTTTGGCGTCAATTTAGTCAAGAATTTATTTAGCTTCTCTGTTTTCCATTAATCACTTGTCAGCCTTCAATTTTGTTTAGCAATTGGTTGTTGATTTTGTAGTGATCACATAGCTCGTTTCAGTGCTGTAAAAAAAAAAAAAGAATCAATCTGTGCATTAAAAGATGCAGAGAGCCACTGAAATGTGATGGCAAATGACATTTGGGTCCTTCGATCAAAACCACCAGCAGTCGGTCCATCGACCTTGTTTGCCCTTGTTTTTTATTTATTTATTTATTATTATTATTGGATTGAAAAGGGATGCAATCTTGATCATCCAATTTTACGAAGATCTTTCGTACATCTCTTCTAGTGCTTCACGTGTGTATTTTTCAACCAAGCTTGATAGAGAACTTAAGTGTGGCAAGTTAGTCCTAATTATGAGCTTTTGCTTTATGAGATCAACTTTGTTGGTTTTTTCTTTGAAGGGTAAATAATAAATGGGTGAAGTTACTTTTTCTTTTTTAGATCATCAATAATATTTGAATCATAAGAACCTACCCTAGTAGTGAGGTGCCACGGCCCATTTTTGCTAGTTTAGGAGCCTTGGAAAACAGCATAGGTTTGTTATTTTTCTCACAATGTATTTCCAATTTGGTTCCATTTTAGATTGGGTAGCTTTTCATTTCACTGCCTCTACAAACACTTGTGGTTCCAAGAGTTTGGTGCAACATGTTTGTAGGGTAATAGTTAATCACAATGTTAAAAGTGCTTTTAGGTGGAAATTTGGCAAGTTGCAAACAATTTTTGTCAAAATGGATTTATAATGTGTTTTGGACATCAAGGACCTAAAATACCTGCATGGACTAATTTATGGATAATACATAAGATGGAATTCAATTTCTAAAAGGAAAAGATGATTGACTAGATGAAGTGGATAATCACAACTTTAACTCGCTAGTTTTATATCTATAGATATTATTCTGTACAGGTTGTAGTCTGGTTCTATTCTTGTTGTGCTTTTCATTGATGTGTATCTTATTCATTCTCTTTTGAATGACAAACTTATAAATTGAGTTCAATTTATGTTGCAGGGATCTTCTGTTCAAGCCCATAGTGCTGTGTAAGGGTTTACTAATTCCTTGAGAGCATGAGTTTTGAAAAGTTTTTACCATTCAATAAGTTTATATGCTTTTCTTTTGTGCAGCTTGTGGTCATATTTCATGTTTCTGGTGTGTCCATAATTCCATGAGTGGCCGGCATGAGTCTCGTTGTCCACTTTGTAGGCATCCCTATTATCACTTTCCGACCATCTGTCAGATGCTTCATGTTTTGCTCTTGAAGATGTATCCTGTTGCCTATAAGAAAAGGGAAAATATAACTCTAGGTGAGCTTCATAATTTTCATTTGAAGTGTGTACCTTATATGTCCTGTTACACCATACATATACAGGATGCATGCATGAGTTTTATTGTTACAAAAGTATCCAGGAATAGGACAAATTCTAGATGTTGAGCATACAGATATACTTCTAACTTGATTTTATAACAGTTTCCATTGATTGGACTGTTTTATTTTATCTGTCCACATGATATTGCGTTTCTTGTATATCACCTTAGTTTTCTGCATGTATGGCTTGCAAATAGATTAAGAATCCATCAATAACAGGGATAATTTGATTGCAACTTGCTATCAGTGGTGGGTTGGAATAGTATAATTTTGTTGAGAAATTCATTTTTGGTTGCCCAAAAATTATTATAGGGTAAAACAATATTGGGGCTAGAAATTCGCCTATTGGGAAGAACCTTTAATTAGATGGTAAGGTAGTTTGACCTTAGCGTCTTCTAAATTAGATGATGTCATAAGTAGTTCTAGTAATGGTCCTTGCACCAATTTACATTTGTTAGACATCAGTTTAAGGTGATAGGCTTGGAACTTGGAAGCAACCTCTCTTCATTTCTTGAGTACTTGTCTATCAAATATTGGAAGTATAGCTTTAGAGGGGGAAAAAAATAACACTCTGATGTTGACTCTATACTGCATACCGAAGAAACCAAAAAGGTATTTAAATAATTAATACCTAGTGAAAAAGATGCTTTATAATCCATTTTTTAAACTGACTCAATGAGAAACACTCGAGTCTTTTGAAATAATAATAAGTCTAGCATGTTGAATAGGTAAAACACATGAGAAAGGGGAAGCATTTTTTGTGATTTCAATAGATGACATGATATTGACTTGCAACATACATTGGATTTTTGCAATATGTTGGCGGATGTTATTGTGTGTCTATAGAATTTTTAATGTTGGGGGATACCTCTGCTGTTCAACATGGCTATCTTCTCCCAAAACCTGGTTGTTGTTTCAAGTTTAGCTTGTAGCTCTGTTAGAAGTTGTAACTCAGAATTGCGTTCAAGTTTCTCTTGAGCATGACTACCTTTGTTCAATAGCCTTTAAAAAAAGAGAGAAAAAATATTTAAAAGAAAAATGATTGATTAACATAACATTTTCTAGCTACTTACACTCTCTTACCTCTGATCACAATAACTGCTATGGTTATGTTCTTTTGTTTTTGACTGTAAAAAGTCATATCTTCTTAATCTGGCACTTCTTATCATATTTTGTGATTATTTAAGTTTTTGAATATGCATGTTGCAGAAGAGGAAATGGAAAGTGGCATCTTTTCACCGCAGTGTAATGCTCAAGCATGTGTTCATTGGGGTGATCCAGCCTCTTTCTCTACCATGGATTTTGAGTCAAACTCATCTTCAGACCCTTCTTTCACCAGGAAAGGGGAGCCTTATACAAATCTGGAGCTTTTGTTGTCCGATTCACTTTTCCAAGATTGTGGCGCATGTACTCTGATAGAAATCTCTGATGGGAATTCTGATGTAATCAGGAATGTGGCTATCGAAGAAAAGAATTGCAAGCAGGTTTCAGTTGCTGATGTGCTGTGTTCTGCATGCAAGCAACTACTATACCATCCTGTGGTTCTTAACTGGCCATGGTACTGTTTACATAGTTAGCCCTCTTATATCTGATCAGGTTTCAAGTTATCTGTTATGGAAAAAAAATTTAGTTGATATGCAATTATTCTTATTTTCATTTCCAATATCGTACAGTATATTGCGAAAGTTGTGTCATCATCCCTGCCGGTGAGATGCTTAAATGTCATGTTTGTCAAACCTTGCATCCAAAAGGATTTCCAAAAGTTTGTCTGGTGCTTGATCAGTTCTTGGAGGAACAATTTCCTAGAGATTATGTGCTGAGAAAAGATGCTGTTCAGCTCAAACAAGTTGATTTCAAACTCAAGAGTATGGCGATCTGTATGTCTGAATGCTTAGTTTCTTCTCAATCCTCAAAGTACATATAAGAAGAATTGGTTATTAAAAACATTTTGTGTTATAGTACTCGATATCTGTATTTAGTTTAGTAAAACACATCATGTTTCCTAAATTCGTATAATTTTTGTTTTGCCATTTTCATTGTAACATTTTTCACCATTACTTTGTAAGCTAAAATAATTAAACTTATTCACACAGTCAATATAGTCAGCCCTCCAAAACTTGGCGTATCTTTTAGAGAAATCATATGAATTTTGTTATGTGAACCTCATGAACTTCATCAGTAGAATTCTACGGTACCATGGCCAATAGTGTTTGCTTGGCTGTCTCCACTTGGTGGTATTAAGATATAGTAAGAGTTTTGTCATTCTTTGATCTCATGGGATGTGGACCTTTATAATACTGGATTGTTATGTTGGAGGTTAATCTTGGACTCTTAGTTGCCACTTCTCTCCTTTAGTTTGAAGCTCTTAATTTGTTGGAATAAGGCCGGATGTAAATAGGGTTGAAATCAGGTTATCACTGATATATGGATAAGAAGAAATGAAAGTCGGGTTGAGAGGTGATACAGAAAGGCTTTTGGTGTCTAATACTTAATACTATGTACTGATTGAAATTGTAGCAATAAAGTTTACAACTGGTTCTGGAGATGAAGCTGAAATTATACTTATTGAGGTTCTGTAACTATACTAGACTTACTATTCCATTAGGCATGATATAGTAATCATTATAAACTTTTTTAAGCAAAAAGTTGAAAAGCTTTTTAATGATCAGATTCTCAGGAAATTTAGTGCTCTTCTTTCTATGGCATAATATCCAGTTTAAAATTAATGGTGTTTTGATGATTATACAGTCCTATGCATAAATGTAATAATGTATATTATTGATGCTGAAATTTTATCATAACTTTAGCATGTCGTGTAATACTGCTTCAATGTGCATGTCCTGAGTACTTTGGACTTGCCAGTTACTTGCTACTGTATGCTTCAGGTTCCAGTTCGACCAAAGCTGGTAAACAAGGAGAGAATTTACTGCAGTCTGATACTCGCTCAAGCATTCATTTTGGAGTCGGTTGTGATTCTTGTGGGGTAAATATATTTCTAATATTCCATTACCTACATTTGCCCTACTGCCTTGATTTTTGGTAGCATGGCTATATTTGCTACCTGACTTGCAACAAACTTGTTTATTCCATCTATTCTATCATGGGTTAGTTCACTTAGTTGCCTTTGATGTGGGTATTCTTTACCAACTAGTTTTTTTTTTTTTTTTTCAAATTTATTGTTGGTGCGTTTGAGACTTTTACAATTTTGTCCATGTTTAGTTGCTTCTGTCCAAAATGCTGAACCATTGGTTTATCCTCCTTTCTCTTTGTACGAGAAAGCATATTGTTTCAACTTGATTATTGGATACTTTTGGATGCATTGATGCCCCAAACAGTATGATGATGTTCACTTCTTCTTTTTTGTGTATCTTGAGATGAGTGTCAATGGAACTGTTAGCAATACTTTTTGGACATGCAAATGCCAAAACTTTAATAGTTGTATTAACTATTAAGTATGTAAAATCTGGATATGTTGCCATTTCTAGAGTGTGGCAAGCCAAATATGTATTGTCAGAGATGATATTGTAGCATATTGGTGATCTCTCTCTTTATTAAAATAAATAAATAAATAAAGGGTCTCTCTTTTAGTTGCAATTTTTATCGGTTGCTTGTTGTAGTGCATTTGATGTCCTTTTAGTGATCTGTGCGCTTTGCCAAACAGTGCAGATAGTTTTCACTTCGTTTCATCCCTAGGATCCTATTGCAAATTTTCAAAACATAAATTTATGAAAAGACTCAAATTTTTACATTGGATGACTCCCAACTTCTGACCCATAATTTCTACCATATTTTTGTTGGCTTTAAAGTGTATGCTGCAGAGCAACATCTCAAGTTGTGTCGTTTGTCTACAGATTTATCCCATAATTGGGGATAGATACAGGTGCAAAGATTGTGTGGAGAAAATTGGTTTTGACCTATGTGGTGATTGTTACAATACGTCATCCAAGCTTCCAGGGAGGTTCAATCAGCAGCATACCCCAGAACACAAGTTTGAGCTTGTAAGGCCCTATTTTCATAATATGTTGGGGCTGATGGCTATGGAGCTCGAGGACAACTCTCTTTTAATTGATACTGATGCCTCAGAGGATTCGGAAAATGGATCTCCTGCTCCTGCTTCGCCCAGTGGTGCTCTGGAGAATGCTGAGAGCGATTGGGCTGCTAATAGTGCCTCCACTGATGGTGGAGAAGATCAAACTGATTCTCAGTCAACCGCTTAAAATTCTAGACTCAGCTGAAGCCATAAGCATCCTTCCTAGGGTTCTGGGAGTTGCTTCCTATCCAGCAACAATAGACTTCAACCATTCAAGGCACAGTATAAGCATTTATCATCCCCTGCTATCTTTCTAGTTAGATGCATAGTTACCATAAAACCATGCATGGCCTCTCTAGATATTTTATCTTTGTATAACTTTTTGGTGTTTATGTTCCATCCAGATTGAAGCTGCTTTTGGGTATGTGTGAGAATACAAAAGACTTAGTGGTCTTCTCGTCGGTTTTTGGACGCAGATGTAAGCAGTCATGGGCGTAATGGTGTGTCTCCATGTTTCCACAGGCTTTAGTAGATGATTCGTATAGTTATTCAATCTTTGGTTGACGATGCATTCACTCATTGTGATTGGTTATTTTTTAAAGGGAAACATAAGTTAGCTGTGTTTGATTAGTGATGAGTACATATTATGTGCTCTTTCTGGCTTCAAATGTAGCACTGCTAATGAGAATGTATATGCATTTGCATCTTATTCACTTTTTTGTAGTCGATGCATGAGTGTAATTAATTACTTGGTATCCCATAATTCATTAGCAAGTACCCTCGTGTATGAGATTGACAATGTATATATTATGCAAATCTGACACAATTGGATTTCTGCTTGAGAATGGGGAAGAACAACCCCTGCCCACCTTTCTCTTCCTTGGGGAGAGATTCAAATAGAGTTGCATGAGTCTCCATTTGTCATGGTAGCAAATGAATGGGCAGTATGTGCAATGTATCCAGTGAGACTAAACTGAACTGTAGTTTCCAGGTTAGCTCTCCTTCACTCTAGCACTATGTGTTGACGCATAGCCTAAAGGACAACACCCAGATACAACCCCCGTACATAGGATTCATACTTCACTGGTTTTCAAATTGCGCCAGGTGATCTCTCTCTCTTAAAGGTCTGCCGCCTTTTGAGGAAACAGAAATCACCTGGGCGATGGATGGAGCTCATAGTCCTTTTGAATCATCTTGTGTGAATCACCGGAGCCTGATTGTTTCTTGCTCTTGGGCGATGTGCGTAGTCAATTTATGGAGGATCATTAAGGTAAAGTAAAAGTTCACAAAAAGCTCAATGGTAGTTCATTTGGCAAGTGCATGAGTAATTAGCTCAATAGGACCAGATGGTAGCTTTGATGTCCCGTGTTCAGAAACTCAAGCTTAAGTAGTGTGTAGATCTCAATATATTCATAAGATGTGCTAGCATTACAACTTCAAATGGACTAATCAAATTGCAATTAGAGTCCTCTAAAATCACTTTAGAAATTAATTAGCTGGTCCTCTTGACAACCTTGAAATCCAAGTCTTGTTACCTTCCAACGCACCTCGGAGAGACTATATAAGCTTTAGTTCAAGTCGCCCACTTTAGCCAAGAAGGTTGCCCTGCCCCCTCTCCCCTCCTATAGCCAGCTCCTGAGAGCTTCCATCTCGGTCAACCCTTCCCTTGGTTCAATAGCCGGCTCCCGGTACCTCTTTTAGAGCTCCTTCAATTTGTACATAACTGCCCTGGGAAGGCTCGGTTGATCGAGATATTCTATTTACCTACCATCTTGCTGCCAAGCGTTCAGTCGATCAAATCTTGGTTTCAATCGAGTTATCATGACTCACATTCAAGTCAGGTCGAGTTAGAAAATAGTCAAATCGGTCGTTTTTTGTAAAGCTCGGTTGATCGAGGTATTTTCTCAGTCAATCCAGCATCATCTGGATCAACTTTTTCCCGCCTAAACCTAAGTATTGCCACATGTACTATTTTCTCGGTTGATCGAGCTTTGCTCTCACTCGACTAAGCTTGTGCAGGAAACTTTAAACTTTGCATTTTTCAATCTGTTTTTTTTTTTTTTTTGGGACCATTTTGTCTTATGTATTGTTTTTTTTAGTCTCTATTATTTAAAATACATGTTTTATTCTTGGATGTTACATGTTAGCGGTTTGGTGGGGTATTTTTCTCCTCAATACTCCAAACCCGATACTCTTTCTTTCATATTATAGAAAATATGGTATAACCGTACACTGATCTTATTAACCCAAAGTCGGTGTAGATCCAGCAAGTGTCAGGTCCGTCATCTTCGTGCATGCCATGCCTCATTTCAACGCGTGACTCAAAACCTTGCCCCTTTTTTTTTTTTTTTTCAGCCCTTCTAGACTCAATAAATAAAGAAAAAAGACGGAAAAATGATAGGATTTGTAGAAAGGACAAGAGTTTTTCCTCTAACTGTAAATTTTCTCTACTTTAATCAATAAAAGACATCATTAAGACTTAAGGTGGCTAATACTAATAGGTTAAGAAATTTTTATTGCAAGAATCGAATTCAAACTCTAGTGTATACCTAACCTTACAGGATTCTCTTGACACTATTAAACTACCACCCTTAACAACCATTCAACATAACGCTTGAATGCCCTTCCTATATATATATATATATATATATATATATATATATATATATTCTGTGTGTTTTGTGGTTTTATTTGTATTTTGTGGGTTTCTATCTTTCATCTCTTTGGCAATTAGATCTTCCAATTGAGTCTTTTGTAGCCAAATATGTGCCGGTACATCCACACTCTTCGGTCATTGCATCGGACTCTGATAGCACATCTTTAACTTCGGTCTCTTTTTTGGTAGTTAATGTTGTTTTCAAGTGGAAATTTAGATATATTCACCTTAATATTTACCTTTTTCGCTTTTATAATCACATCATACAGCTCATTAAAATGACTTTAATCAAATCATTTATTTGATCAATTTGTTAACATTTAAGTGTATTTTTTTCACTATTGCATTTCGTTTTGAGGCTGTTGTTAGTGAGTTTACCAATTTTTCATTTCTATGATCACTCATTATTTTTTTCCTTTTGAATCAAAGCAAGAATCATCATATATATATAATCCTTTTCTTTATTCAATTTTTTTTTTAAAAACAACTATAATGTTGATTTTTTTTTTTTTTTTTCAGAAAAAAAATGGAGATATGTGAGTGGCTAGGAGTGATGATTGGCTCAGTAATACACGTGGGCTATTTGTACGGCTCATTAGCACCCTTGGGAAGTTAAAAACCAAGATAAAAATATATATATATATATATATATGTAAATGGCATAGTTACCTAGAAGGTTTAGGGCTTTCAGGAGATTCCCTTAAAGTTTGAAAAAGGTTGGGATTTCAAGGGGAAGGACAGATTTCTGATATGAATGCTCACAGATTTCAGATTTCAGATTTGTATTATGTGCTACAGATTCATAATCATAAAGGATGGATGTGGCAGATTATGAGGAATGGGGTCCATTCATGTACCACATCTACAAAAGGGCTCAACATTTTGTGATCAAATTGTTGTTTTCTGTTTGTGAGTTGAGTTCTGGCCAAATTTGTTATCAGAAAGAAAGTGATCAATTTATTATTTTTTTTTTTTAAAAAAAATAATAATTAATTTGGTTCTAAAAAGATGTGTTATCATGGACGGATGCAATTTATTATTTTGGAAAGAATAATGCTAGACGTATTCTTACTTTTTTACACTAATTCTCCACATTTATAAGTGACTTTTTACACTAATTCATCACTAAATTTGATGAATTTCTATTAGATTTTAATGACGTTGGTTTAAAACTACATATGAACATGAAGAATTGAGCCTAAAATGTGAGTATATTTAGCATTACTTTTGTGGAAAATGTGTCACCATCTAATAAAATGATAACGTCTCAAGAGGTAGTTTAATCGGTTAAGACCACGTCTAATAAAGCGAAAGTAACTAGTTGAATTTTCCTCCCCTCTTGTGTAGACATATAAAATAATAATAATAATAATAATAGAATGATAACATGTCACTTGAGAATTAACTTTTGAAAAAAAAAAAAAAAACTAGCTCTTATAAGGAAGTTCTTTAGCAAAATAGCCTACCATCATCATGGTAAGATTCTCTTCATTTAACTTGGAGTTCGTATTTTGTTTTATTTCCACGAATATGGTATTATGTCATTTAAATTTTTTAAATAACGTGAAATATATATACTAATAAATTTGTGAAATTTAATATCAACCATAAAAAAAGAGTTGATGGCAAGATTTGAGCTCTCAAGTCTATGATGATGTCGAAACAAATTAAAGAAACATCTTCTATCAATATATATCTCTCTTTTTTATATTTTGGGTGAATTTTTTACTCTCATATATATATATATATATACATATATATTTGTGTTTTTAAATAAAATACATACCGCCTCACTCCCCCCTGTCATGCAAGGCGAGCATTTTTACTCATATTTCATGTTTCTTCATTAATCATACAATAGTCAAAATCATTAAAATCGTGTATTTTTAAATGATATATGCTAAACATTATAATTCTTTTCAATATTCTTGACGCTATATCTTTGGATTAATTATTATTAAATTAAAAAAAAAAACTGTTTTTGAAGTAAGCTTTCATTATTTCATTCAAAATAATTCAACTCACACAAAAATCAGTAGAAACAACATCATGAAAAAATATATGGTATTATTCCATCCAAATTTTCTCAATATAACTTTAAAGTGTCGCTTTTGCCAACAGATGTATCATCATATTTGCCTCCCCTCTTGTATGTGTCATATGCTATGACCAAAGACTGCAAAATTATCTTTGAATCCTCAATTGAATCACCATACTATTTGCCGCAATTGATCTTCCTTCACGTGTCATGTGTTAACATTTTTAGACAATTTTACGACAAAAATATAATATTTAATGTTATAAAAATAATAATTTTGGACGTTTTAAATAATAATATATATATTTTTAAAAAGGTGCATAAACTATGATAAACAGTACTGCTGGCTGTGAAATTGAGTAAAAGCAGATTCGATTAGCACTGGTGAGGGCCCTACGCAGTAAAAAAGGACCAACCAGGGTTGTATATTTTGGCGGAAATTTGGTGAGGGAAAAGATTCCCTACTCCCTAGGAATGGTACTGTTTTAAGGGAATTAATTGAGGGTTAATGTAATTAATGTAATGAGGGGGACATTGATAATTGTGCTTAAGCTAATTGATTGATTCTTTTTAAATGGCTAAGATCAATGACCAATGTGAATGTACTATAAAGCCCTAAAATGGGGAAAAAGTCATGATTTTAGTAATGCCCAACAAAAAGGACTTGTTGCTTTAAGAGTTTTGAGCATTTCAAGGAGCTAAGATGCGAAAGTTAGTAATGATTTGGCTGATTAACAATGATAATTAATAATAATAATAATGAAAACATAAAACAAAAGCCTAGCCAAATCAGGATTAAGATCCCCTTTGTAATTTTGATTGTATTTTTAGACATTAAAACGCTTGAAAAATGTTATTTGTTAAAATATCATCTTTTGAATTTATGAAGAATAAACATCTCCATAAAAGTGAAGAGGAAACCTTTAAGGAGATTTTTTTTTGTTACCTCAATAATATGTCACATTTTTAATAGGTATAATTTTTCAACAATTTTGATGCTTGGAAACCGACTAAATCGTGTAATTTGAGAACAATTTCAAAAATAAAAAATAAAAATTGTAAGGAATTTTGATCTGCCAAACCGAGCCTTTCCCAAAGTCTCATCTTCCATTCATTAAGGAACTCCCACTATTTTTTAAAAAAAAAAAATTTGTAAAATTGAAGTCATTTGTTGCATTGAACTAATTGAAAAATGCTACCTATTAAAAATGATATTTTATCAAGGTAGTGAAAAATAATTTATTTTCAAAAAGCTTCTTCTTTACTTTGGCCAAGATTTTTTTTTTTTCATAAAACTAAAAAATAATTTTTTAGCTTAAAACTTTTATACAACATAAAAAAACAAAAACTTGATGTCGAGATCAAATGATAACGTTCATTTGATAGTTTACATTCATATTTGTCAAATGACTGGATTGAACTTGACCTAAAGACCCAAAATATTTATCTCAAAATCAACTTAAATATTCTTCATTTTTATATCATATCAATTACTTTTAATTATTATTTAAATAAAATATTAACTACAGAACAATTTTTTTTTCTTCACTTGTTTTATACAAAATATTGTTATTTTTTTTTTTTTTTTTTCATATATCAATTAAATCGTTCTTTACCAAACACACCCGTTGTGTCTTTGTCAAATTGTGGTGCACGTTAAAATCCACGAAGTAGACATGTGTCTGAAATGATGGTCACATCAAATGACTCATAATTGTGCAGTCAAGGCATATTTGATCCTCCATCTCCATGTCCATCGATGATGAGCAAAGCATCATTATATTCAGAGGCCCCCCCCTTCCCAAAACCTAAAAAAGAACCCCACAATCTCAAACAAAAGAAAAGTAACCGACTAAATAAAGCAAATTAAGGAAACACAGATGATGATGAATATGATGATCAAAGGAACCAATATTCTTTCTCTTCTCTTCTCTTCTCGTGGGAGTGTCAAGTGTGGCACTAAAATGAAGAAGAACTCATAAAAAGATGTGTTTTAATTTCCCCGACAAACTTTAAACCTACCACGTTTGCATGTTTTGATTTGATTAAGGTGATTGAAGGGAGACAGAAAAAAAAAAAAAAGGAGCCTAAAAAATAAAAAAATAAAAAAGATTTTTCCATTAGTGCGTTTTCTTTTTCCTTTATTGTTAAATTGAATGTGATTTTGAGTTATGTGTTAGCGGATATTGTTGTCATAGATAATATTTTTTGTTTATGCACAGTTTCCGATTGGTAACGTGGCACGCTTGTTGACCTTATGGGTGGACTACTCTGAAAGTGAATGCCTGCACAAGAAAGAAGATGATAGGGTCGAATAGAGATCGGGGGTGAGCCTGCACAAGGAAGAAGATGATAGGGTCGAATAGAGATCGGGGGTGAGTCGGCAGGACCACTCCGATGCCTAAGTCAGTGTTTGTTGTATGGAGAGAAAGAGAAAGCAACAATGCGTAAAGAGGGCAAGAATTGCGTTACCAGAATGTGTAGTATGACTTGCATTATATAGGCATGGAATGGTAGTCCCTTAACCAATTACTAACTCTTCCTTGATTTGTCTGCGAGGTAGTCTGTTATCGAGGGATTTGATTAGTTACCTGTCCCGTGATCTTCGGAGATCAAGATAGGATTTGGTTGTTGGCATTTGAATTTTGAATTCTTGTTGATAGAATATTTGATCCCGTATTTATAGGTGCTAGACATTTGAATTGGATGGATAAGATCGCATCACATACTTCAATGAGTTCAAATTTCCGATCCCTAAGTTCCCAGGTCTTGGATGCAAAGGGCCTCAAATTCGAGAGCCTTAGGACAAGCGGGTCTCGGAGGTCTCGAATTCAAGTCCTTAGTCTTCAGAGAAGGTCTCGAATTCGGGGCCTTGGTCTCGAGATGCCTCGGTTCGAGGCGTGGTCTCAAGGCCTTGGGCCTAAGATGCTCTTGGGCTTGACTGGGCTATGGGGCTCACGTGAGGTTGATCCATGGACCAACATTTTAATTTTGATTTTTATGTAAGCATATTTGATTTCTAACTTAGTAGTTTCGTCTATGATTTTCTCATAACTTTTTGCTCTGATATGTAAGAACGTTTACGCTCGTGATTTTTCTTCAATAGGACTGTAATGATTTCCTTTAAAAAAAAAAAAAAGTTACTTTCAATGAATAAAATGTACTTTGAGGAACCAATGTAATTTTAAATACATACCGACTTAAGTATAAGAGTCATTTTCGTCAATGACCTACTTCTCCCATCTTTTACGTGTGCTTTTAATTGATTTCAGCACGAAGAGAACTATATATTATTAACATATACCAAATAGTTATTGTGATTAATCTTTAAAGGTGATCCCACAGAGTTGACTTGATTATAAATGATAGTGGAAAAGGTCGAAAGAATAAGAAATAGGAGTAGGAGGAACTTCGAATCAACTCCTTTGGGTTAATGTGGTAAACATAAATGGCAAATAACTTCCACACCAAACTTTTAATTGAAATTTTCATGAAATTCGACAGAACGTATATCACCACCAATCATAATACAACACGTATCTCCTATAATATAAAAAATAAAAACAAAAAAAGAAACAAATTTACTGGAGGTGGTTCAACTATCCTATTTTGCCTCAATTGGGGTACTTAATCACCCCTTTTGTTATATTTATATTTTTTTTGTTATCTTTATATTATAAGGAATACGTTTGTACTATGATTGGTGTTGATGTGTGTGTGTATATATATATATATATATATATATATATCCACTAACTTCGCATGCAAAAAATTATATCTTCAAAATTTAAGTTGTAGAGTTAATAGTTCTCTGGTACCTGTTGTTTCATAATTGTCAAATAGCCCCTTTTTTTCCATTTCGGTGTTTCTATTACTCTATGGAAATAAATTTCCTTCAAATTAATTTGGAGGAATTTTGTATTTTTTATTTTCTAACTTACTCTAATAAATGTTAAGTGTCATTTAACATGTGAGAATCACTTTTTTTTTTTTTTTTTTAACAGTCTTCAACTCCCCTTCTACTAACTTAAGAACACAAACATTTGTTTTTGAGGGATCCAAATGTATTAGAAGATGTTTGAAATTTATCAGAGAAAGTTAAAAGAAATTTCCTTCAAACTGATTTAGTGAAATTTTTTGTCCTTGGGCTATTAGCTATTGAATCGACAAAAAAAAGTATGCCATTTATAGGGAAAAAAGTGGCCGTTAACAAGTTGACGCGTGATGAAGATAGGCGGATTTATTATTTTTCTCTTCATCCTATGAAATACACCTATTAATTATATATATAATTATATATTTATTTGTTTATATATAACCTGAAATAATTAATCACGGGCTTCCCATGTTCAATAATTGCATTCCATCTTTTTCTTATCATAAATACAGTTGGTTGGTAGCATAGCAAGTTAACATAAATTAAGGAAAAAGCTCAATTAACGTTTAAAACCTTAGTGATTAATGCTTTAATGACTTAAAAAATCAAGTGGTAAAATGGAATGGGACCCTCTCCGGTTACTGCAATATAAGATGGCAAAATGTTCTTTTTAAATTTTTTGAGACAATTCCACTTTTTTTTTTTTATTGAATAAGGAAAATGATTACAATAGAGGATCATTTCCGCTTTTGATCCGAAATGAAGAAAAGCGGATGATCCTAAAACAAAAATAGGTGGGCTCCTCAACAACAAACCTAAAATGAAAAACAACATTGCGAAAATATAAACAATTTCACCCTCTTATATTGCCTAATAGGATCATCTTCATTTTCAATGAAATAGAAATAGAAAGAATTGTTATACAACTAAAGTACAAAATGTTTATCCAACTTAAATTTGCATTATCAATGAGACAATGGCTTATAACTAATAAACTCTAGCCTATTTCTTGTCTTGATATATATTCTGCAATGCATACCTTAAATGACGACTACAAAGTATTTAACACAAATGAATGGTCTCTTTGGGAATGCGATTTTTTGCTTTTGAACTCAATTCATTTTTGAGTTTTCTTTTAGTATGAATATCGAGGAGAAAAAAGAGTTTAGATTATGTTTGGATGGTAATTGATAAAATTAAATAAAAATTATAAAAATATATATAATTAAAAAAATAATATTTTTAAAAAAAGTTATGGCTAGTTATGAATAGGTGGTAGCCACCTAGGTATTTAAAGGTGGCTGAGTCACCACCGGTGGATTGCCACCCTCAAAATTGATGTTTGCCACCTAACAACGATTTTGGGGTGGCTCAAACACCTAAAAACTACTTGGGGTGGTTGAGCAATCCACTCCTAATGGGTGGATCAACCACCCCAAAGCTAATGGAGATAGCCTAGTAACTACTTGAGGTGATTCGCCACCCCAAATTAGGCGAGGTGGGGTGGCCATTAGTTTTGGCCCTTGGGGGAAGGGTGAATCGGTCACACTCAAATTCTTATGAATGGTCCGACCATCACCTGGGGTGTTCTGGCCACCACCCAAGGTGTTCCGGCCACCCTAAATAAATAAATATATCTTAAATCTTTATTTATAATTTTTATTAGTTGGGTTTAAAATTTTTGAGTTGAGTTTAAAAAATTGTCAAACATGAATTTAGAAAAAAATTGAGTTTGAGTTGAAAAATCTTGCTTCCCAAACAAGGCCAGTGTTGTTCTCTAGGGTGTCGCATGGTTTAGAGAATATTTTACATATATATATTTATAAATGACGCGGTACAATATGATCGAGAAAGAAATAAATTTAAATTTTGAAAAATTTAACCATGTTGTATCACATTACTTTGCAAGAGGTGTTTATTTTTTTTGGCATGCCTAGCATTTCTCTTCCATGTTTGTTTTACTCTTAGGCTTTATGTAGGAATATTTATGCTTGGCAAAAAATCATTACGTTTATCTCTTAAAGTTTAAAGGTTGTATGAAACAAAAGTGTTTAAAAATTAAACAAAAAATAACAAGAAAGAAAAACTACATATAAAACGTGTTTTTTCTTTCATTTACCAATATACATACTACCTATACTGTTTAATTTAATTATTTTATTTTTCATCTATAAATAAATTAAACTTGCTTTTTTTTTTGTGGAATAAGATAATTTCTTACTTTAATGTACAGATTTTACAAATTGTCACAATCAAGCCCAAAAAATAGCATTAAAAATTAACCACAACAGAATTCTCACGTAGTTTAACTTTTCTTGTATAACCATACCGTATCCAATAAAAAAGCAAATAGGAGCATTAAGAGCCTGTTTGAAATTACGTTTGAGATGTTTAAAATTGCTTTTAATACTCAAGAAGTCCTTTTGAAGAAAAAGCATTCGTTTCATAAAAAAAATTAAAAGCGCTTTTAAGGGTTAAAAAAGTCTAAAAATAGTAAAAAAAAAAAAACTTTTGACAAGCTTAAAAATGAAGTTTTTGTCCAAAAGTTTTTTTTTTTTAATTTTTTTACTTAAAAACTTTATTTATCAAACACAATCTAAAAAGTTAAAAAGTTTGCCAATCATAAACCAATGACACCTATTACATATATAATGGAGTCACTATTGCATATATGAAAACTTGAATCACAGTCATAAAGCAAAGCATAGGCATTTTTTGTCCTCTAAAAGAAAACAACTTTCCCAATGCCAAAGGAATGTGAATTCTCTCCTCTTTAAAAGGGAATCCACATTCCCATAATCCTAGCATCTTGATTCCTTTTACTTAAATACAACTAAAAATGAATACTAAAAGATTATCCCTATCTAAACATCACATAAGAGTAATGCTACACTTACAACCATTTTATAACTCTCTCGGGAGTAGACACTACTTAGTCAAGGGAAAAAAATTTGCACCCATTTCTCTAGGTTGGTGTCATCTCCAATCAATATGCAAGGGTAGTCGAACCGCTTAATATTCTAGTGGTCGTGGCCACCAGATGACAAGTCAAGGTGACCACAACCACCTCCAAGGATTCAGTCTTACCACTCATATATATTTGGTTGAAGTGGTTGGCCACCCCTTAAAGATGGTTGGCCGCCTATAGAAGAGGTTGGATAAATTTTTTACTTTGACACATCATAGGGTAAAGGGCAGAGTTATAAAATTAGTGGAGTGTAGGATTTTTGGTTTGATATATAAAACCCCAACCTCAACTTTTCTTCTTTCCCTCTCAACTTCCTCCACCTCCCACCGCCTCTTCACAACGTTATACATCACTTTCACAATGTACACATCACACTCTCGCACTCTATAAACAAACAAAACACTCTCACTCTATAAACAAACAAAAAAAGTTGAAAACAATGAAAAGAACCAAAAGAGTTCATTTTCACAACCACCGGATAATATAATGATTTCTATTTAATTTCTCAAGTTTTTTCACTTCAGTTATTTCATCTAAAATTGTTTAGATCATTGTACTAATAGTTGGTGGTAATCACCTTTTGCCTTATGAACTATAGTGTCTTTATACTTTTTCTTCATAAACTATAAACTATCATATTTGACCCTATCAAATTATTATTTTATGACATTTTTTTTTCATCCGTCAGTCAAAGAGGTTAAAACTAATGGTCAACGGTCATATAATTTACATGTGTCATTTTAAATTTTTTCCTTCTATTTTTGCCCTCACTTTAGATTTTTGGACTAAGGTTTAGGAGGGTATAAATGTTATTTTATTGATATGAAGTAAGGGCAAAAATGGAAGGAAAAAGATTTAAAATGGTTGACCGTTAGATTTAATTCTTTGATTGACGGAAGAAAGAAAAATGTCATAAAATGGTAATTTGATAGGGTCAAGTGTTATAGTTAGTAGTTTATGGGAGAAAAGTGTCAAGGTATTATAGTTCATAGAACAAAAAGTAATTACTCATAGTTAATGCCACGTAAACAATTTTACCTCACCATGATAAAAAAAGAAGAAGAAGTTTTACTTATATATATATTTATTTCCTTCCTTAGCCCTTCTCCCATTTTTTTATTTTTAAAAATTATCACTAAATCAGTGGGTTTAATGGGTGGACCCCAATGGACTTACTTCACAGATCTACTGATAATTTTAAAAAATAGAATAATGAGATAAGGACTAAATAATAATGTATAGCATGTCTCAAAAGAAAAAGAAAAAGAAAAAGATATAGAGGTGAACTTCAGGTATCCAACACTTTTATTGTTTGGATTACTAGCAATACATACAGAAAAAGTTAAAAATAATGATTCATTTCCTTTCCTAGCCCTTTTCTAATTTTTCTATTTTTGAAATTCATTATTAAATCTGTGGGGGTCAATGTGTGGACTCATATGGACTCTAGAAATCTATTTGATAATTTTGAAAAATTGAATAATAGGATAAGGATAAAGAATGATATATAACATGTCTCAATTTTTTTTTTAAAAGAACATGTCTCAAAATAAAAATAAAAAAGAGAAAAGAAAGAAATTCCTATGAAGCCTGCTTATTTGTGCAAAGAGTATAGATATTTGGCCGCCAAATTAAGGTAGCCCATCTGCCAATTTTATTTATTTATTATTTTTTTAAATTGAAGAGGGAATATGTTAAAGTGGTAGCCTGCCAAATCTTAAACCAAGAATCACTAATCAAAATTTGATCAAATTATATATCAAATTTATTGGCTTCCATAAATTACTGATAAAAAATTAGTATCAGCAAAATTATATAAAACTGAGATAGCGTTTTGATGCATTAGCACCAAATTTAGGATGACCGAATTCTTTTAAGGTGATACTATCCCTAAATGATTAATCTTTCACCCATAGGTTTTAGTTTTGAATCTAGAAAAAAGTTTTGAGGTATTAAAACCTAAATATTAGCTCATAGAAATTTAGGAGACTAAATCTCTTTAGAGTAATGCCATCCCTAAATGGTTAACCTTCTACTCCTAAATCTTAATTTTTAATCCAAAAATAAATTTTGAAACATTAGAATCAAAATATTAACTCTTGAAAATTTAACTAATACGTGTTTTTTATATAAAAAAATTGTTTAAAGAGACAGCCGCGCGTTGGATGACCGCTAGGCTACCTCAATTTGACAGAAATTATAATAATTTTCTCATATTTACTATATTAATTATTAATAATTCAAACAATAAATTATCGGAAATGATGAAGGGGGTGGCTGCCCCCATTGCAAGGGTAGAGAATTCAGAATTACTCATCTGTTTTTTGTTTTTTTTTTTCAAAGATTTTTATATTTTTAATAAAAGTTAATGTTAACTTATCACGTGATATGTGACATGCCAAAGCTGTGAGTAGCTGCATGTAAATAGTTATGGATAAAAAAGATGGAAGAAAAACGTGAAAATATTAAAAGTCGAATTTAAAAATTGACAAAGTAAAATCGAAAGTTTTACAGTTTTCCTTCATAAGTTTTTAACCATATATAAATAATTTTCTTAAATAATAAATAATAATAATAAAAGAAAAGTTGAAAATCTACTGAATAGCGCTAAAACAACGACAGAAGAAAAGGACCACAGAGAAAGGAATATGACGAGAATATAAATGAAGTGCTGTTCCCTAAACCCCCAACCCTAACTTTTCTTCTTTCCCCCTCTCCACCCCCTCCACCTCCCTCCCCTCCCCACCTCTCTTCTCTTCGTTCTGCACAAAATCTCTCTTTCTCTCTCTCACGAAGCAAAGGAGTCTCGCTTTCACCAAGATAACAGACACAGGGAGATGGGAAAGTACATGAAGAAGCCGAAGATCACAGGCGAGGTGGCGCTGCTCATGGAGCTCGCACTCCATTGGCGTCTGCACCAGAGCCAAGGCGCTAGCCCTCCAACGCCTCCAGAAGACCACCCGTCACCGCGGTTGCACCCACCCCGGATGCCTCCTCCTTCTCCTACCTCCAGCTACGCAGCCGCCTCCAGAAACCGCCTTTACTCAGAAAACAACAACAGCAGCAGCAGCAGCAGCAGCCCACTACTGACGGAGAGCAATTCCAGGCTGAAGGTGGGCTCGGTGGAGGTTAAGGAGGAGGATGAGGACGAGCAAGGGTATGCCGGTGAGTTTTGGAAGGGCGATGAAGCGGAGGAGTAATGATTTGGGCGTTGAGGCTTCGTTTGGAGAGAATACTCTGGAGTTTGATGGCAGAGACAGGTAAATTTCGATTCTTTCTGTGTTTTTCTGAAATGGGTTTTTGTTTTACTTGTTTTTTTTTTTGAATGTTTATTTTACCTCTCGTTTGTTCATTTTCATTTTCATTTTTTTTTTTTGGGTTCAGTCTCGCTGTGTTGTGTTGCTGGAAATGAGATTTTCAGTTTATGGGTTCCTCGCTCAGTTGCTTGGCCTTTTGTTTTGTTTTTTTTTTTTTACTCCTTTTTTTGGTTTATTTGATGAATTTTTCTTTTTGTCGTTTTACTTCATTCTTAAGAATTTTTTATTTTGGGAAGCTTTTGCTTCATCCTTCTATCACTTTTGTGCTAAAAGAGCTCTTTGTGGGGGCTTTAGTTTTTTTGTTTTTTTTCCTTCCTTTTTATTTTTTAAAGAGCCTCCTTTCGTGACACGCCTCAAGTTTACAAGAAAAAAAAAAAGAGAGGAAAATTTTGAATTTTACTGCAAAAATGTCAACCTTTTATCTTTTCTAGCTTGCATGAAAGGATTTGAAATCTTAGACGTTTCGGAGTTCTTATTTTCTACTTATACAACTTAAAAGAAAGAAAAGGGGAAAAAAAACCCAGGTACGTTTTGCTGCAACTTTGGTGTATTTCTTTTTGTTTTTGCTTTTTCAAGTTTATAATTTTTTTTTTTAATTTTTTGGGTGGCTATCATATTCTGTTTATGTAAATCATATATTGCAAAAAAATTGACTTTTTGTTTCTTTCATGATTTCTTTTTGGCTGCCTCTAGGAAATGAGATACGGAGTATTAAATTACATGGTGCCATGAAACATGCCTTAATTTGTCTTTTGGTTTGGATGTTGTCTTTTATATATAGTACATAAAAAATTAAAAGATGAAAAGAAGATTATCTATTTTCCTTGGACGGGTCTCGGCCATTTTAATTTGTATATGTTTTTCTTTTTCCTCTTTCATTTGATTTTATCAATGTTTTATTGTTTCTGAAGAAACATGGATACCCTGATAAATCACTTTCATGAAGAGGTAGTGATGTCGAAGCGACTTAATGAATTACATGCAGTTTATGCATGTGCAATTCGTGTACCTTTTAGCAGAATTTATTATTTTCATTTTTTACGTCTCCATTCATTAAATGCCTTAAAAGATTGTCAAGAAATTGATATGGAAAATAAATCTCCTAATGTCATTGTCGTTGAGTCTAGTGTCTCTGTATACTTTACTGGATCTAAGTCTACGCATCAGTTCATTGGTCATTTTTCTCAGCTATCTTCAAAACTAGCCTTTCAATGTTTACCTCAAATTTAATGCACCAGGGAAATAAAATAACTGGGTATATCCTATAATCGTCGACTTGGTTGTCGTTACTTTTCTCTTTGATTTTCGAAATCACCTTGCTGAAAATTGGGTGCTCCTTTAATGGTGGAAAAGGAAAAAGGGTGATGTAATTATTTTTCACAATACTGTCAGAAATAGTTTTTTTGCCTCATTTGTGTTAGCAATGATATATCGTATTCATGGGGCCTAGTTTCTGGCTGAAAGATGTGTAGGCTACTCTATTCCGGGGGATTTTCAGTAGGTAGCAAAAAGTTACGGTTCTTACTTTAACAAATTGGTGCTTGTCATATTAAACACCTGCTACTTTATTTGGTGGGTTTCTTTGCCCCACGAATATGGATCTGATTCATAGTGATACTTTAGGTATTATATTAAAAAAAATTCGAAGTTTCTCAACTATATATGAAGCTGTTTATTGTATAAATTTGTATCAAGCGTGAACATTTTTTGTTTTTGTTTTTTTAGCTGATAACTTGTGTTAAGTATAGCTGTGAAATGTTTTGGTGTGCATGTAGGAGCACCAGAGAGAGCACTCCTTGTAGTATGAGGGACTCGGATTCCATGGGAACGCCTGGTTCTACCACCAGGAGAACAACTTCTACTGAAACAAACCGAAGAGCTAGGAATGGCATGCGAAGAAACATCCCAACAGCACATGAGATGGAGGAGTTCTTTGTCTACGCTGAGAAGCAACAACAGAGAATATTTATTGAGAAGTATGCTACTATCTTTTCTGCTCTTTGTTTAAAAGCTCGTTTTGGAATTGCGTTAAAAGTGTTTAATTTAGTTAAAAAAAGATGTTGGTTTTGTAAAAAACTTAAAAATTACTTTTTTACCTTAAGAAAGCTTAAAATTGTGTTTCACGGAAAGTTTAAAAATGATGTTTTCCCTTAAAAGCTCTTTCATGCTTTTCATATTTTTTAGACAAAAACTTTTTAACGCAATCCTAAACATGCACCGAGAGTTTTGGTTCTCTTTCCTTTTAAATGCAAGATGTTTTACTTTTAATCAGCAGTGCAAGTGGCTTCTGACTAGCATTACAGTGATGATAATTATGCATTCCTAGTCACCTCAAAAGCATTGCTAATTTGTATATCTGATATCTGCAGGTATAACTTCGATTTCGTGAATGATTTGCCCCTCCCAGGACGGTACGAATGGGTGCAGATAATTCCCTAAACAAAGATAATTTACTAGGAGTTGCTTTCCCTGCAATTTCTCAATTGATTCCTGGCTGAGCATTTGAAGTGCGAGCATTGAAAGGAAAGTAGAGCTAAGACGTGTGGTTTAATGATCTGTAACATTACAGAGCTTAATTACACACTCTAACCAGCTAAAAATACCAAAATCCCTAGTTCCAGAGAATGGTGATTCATTAGAGAGGAGATTGGGTAGGGTAGTGTTTAGGGTTTGGATTGTTTCATGAATTGTAATTTTTAAGGGGTATATCTAATTATTGCTAGAATGCATTTCCAGTCTTCTCTTCTTAATATTTCAGTTTTGTGTATATTTAGTTAGGGATTAACCATGTCTCTTTGGAAATAAATTAGCTATTTTCTCTTGTTATATATGCTTTTGTCTTGTCCTCTGTCTCATGGCATTTTGATTAGTGGCTTTCTGAAGTGATACATTTTACCTGCAATTCCAATTCAAGTCCTGACGTTGATGTTTCCCAGTGTGCAAATCTAGAGTGAGATTGTTTTCTGCATTGGATGCCTTGACATGTGAGGATTGGTCAAGGTGGTAGGGGCCTCTTGGACTGCTTGTTCAGGTTGGCTGTCCTTTGTTTAACCTGTTCAACCAAAGCAATGTCCTTTGTCTGTGCATTCCCTTGGAAAAATGGGCACCTCGTCTGTGACGCTCCAATTCGAGACACCTTTTCAGGTCAAGTTGCTGTCTGCCAAAACTCTCAGGACAAAATCATCCATCCCCCCTGCCCCTCCGGGCTCTTAACCATACTCTGGTGAAGCTCTTGCTGCAAGCGCCATGTGTGGCAGTCTCCCTTCAACTTCTAACTTTCATATTGAAAGGTGACTCTCTTGTTGTGCCTTGGCTCTACGACATCTCGTCATCATCTAAGATTAGAGGATCTCTTCAACCGCTTGGATATTATTGGCACCACACAATAAGTGCAAATTTTTGTGTACACGAAGTGTTACGTTGAGCTGCAGCCAGAAACAAGACTGGTCGCATTCCCATTTCCTCCGTTCCCATTGTTAGTGGGAAAAAAAAAAAAAACGTTTTATCTCTTACTAATCAGACCCAAATGAAAAACTGTAAATGGTTTTTTTTTTTAACACGCGGCCTGTCAATCAACTTGGTAACTGGGTCCTTTATATTTTGTGAATTGAGATCTACAACAATTATTTGTTCGAATTATTAATAATTTAAACAGGGTAATGTGAGATACCACGTATGAAACTCACATGTCTTAATAAGTGTTTGGACAATTCAAAATTCATTCGAGCATGTAAATCTTATATAAGGTTTCTCATATTACAAACCTAAATTAATAGCAATTTGAACAGATAATTGTTATGAATCTCTATCTGTACTTGGCACATCTAGTTTAAAAAGCACCGATGGTGGTGGGGTTGCTCTAGCATTTTTGATTATTGCAAAGTCTACTACTTGTGTGTTTCGGGTTCTTCTGACAACGGGATCATTTTTAATCTTCAGTGTCTTCAAATTTTCCTCTTTTCTTCCTTCTTTCTTCTGAGATATGTGGTAATAAAGCTGCTTCAGATTGTCAATGGAGGGGGGGCATTTATGGGATCTTCGAGCCATTCACATGGGACTTTGTACTCTTCTGCACTGATTACATCACCAGACTGCAACAAAAATGTTCAACATAGATTTTATGATGTATCTAATTATTTCATCACTCCTTTTGGGAGACTGGAAGGTGAAGGTAGGGCCGGATGGTGGACCTAATGGGCATGCTTTTGCCTTTTTGTTTGGACATTTGGGAAAAAACCTTCTACAAGTGATGTGATAAATTATTAGTGCATGGTTTGTTTGTTTGTTTTCTTTTACCTTCTTTTAGCCATGCAGCCCATGGTTTAGACTCCATACTATTTTTGAAAAAACATAACCATGTATTTCACACCTATAGATCTTTTCCAATCCGATTAAGATTTGGCGTAAAAGTATTAATTAAATTATTAAATTTATTACTTTTTATTAATTTAAGTTTTTGAAATAAGTCTTAAGTTCAAGGGTAATTCTAAATACTAAATTTTCATCTCATTGAGTTGATGCACGCCCTTTAGAGGGTGTATAAAATTTATAAAATCTAGTGCTTTCCTAAGGATCAAAGGTCCTAAAGTCCAATGCAAAGGGGGTAAATTTGTGCATTCCTAATCAACCTTTCTGTCAAGTGAAATCTCATCAAAGGTATGTTGATTACAGCCCAATTATTGTACTTCTCTATTATCAAGTCTTCCTTTCAAGAATAGCTACAAACAAATACATACAGAACTAGACAAAATTAATGGGATTAATAGAAGGACTATACTTGTTTTCACTTTGAAATGAGAGGCTAGGAATGATGATGTCAATCTAACTTTCTATGAGCTTATGATGAGCTAGAGAACATATTTTTAGGATGTGTTTGCTCCATGATTTTGCATGTCAAATATTCATTTATAAACAAAATCGCGAAATGTATCTTTTTTTAGAGTGCGGTTAAAATCTGAAAAAAAAACCCATATTTTAAAAAATCAGGGCCAAATTTGCTCGACTACTAAACTAAGCGGACACTTTCTTTATTAACTCGCATTTAGTAAAAAATATGTAATATTGTGCCATACTACAAGTAGGCTTATTCAATCATAGTATATCATGTGGTACCCTGTCAAGTAGGTCTAGGTGGAACACCAAAATACAAATAAAAAAGTCTAGGTGGTGGTATAATAATGGTATGTCACCTTCAAACATTAAATTGGAAGACCTACTAGTCATTGAATCCGGTGAGAGT
This sequence comes from Carpinus viminea, assembly GCA_013348765.1. Lineage (NCBI taxonomy): Eukaryota > Viridiplantae > Streptophyta > Magnoliopsida > Fagales > Betulaceae > Carpinus > Carpinus viminea. Next base: position 25,647,978 of record CP054667.1, read on the forward strand.
GGCTTGAGATAACTGTACAACTACCCTTGGTGTTTATGCCTTACCCCCTCCTATAAGGCAAAGGCTTTGTCTCTAGTGACGAAATCATGATGTTTGTCTGAGAGAGATTAAATATAATTCTAAAATAAAATATGTTTTGGCCCCTTATATGTTCTGTGTTCATCTTCATCCACGAAGATTTTTGCAGGAAAATATCGACGGTAAAGATTAGTTGAATAGATACAAATATTGATGATATATGAAGGAATTGTAACATACATAAAGCTTTGGTTAGACAAACCAAGATTTTTGACATTTATAATTACATGTTTTTTTGTTATATAAAAAAAAAAGGAACATATTTAAATACTTTTTGTCTTGTGACAAAATGTGAGACTAGTTCAATTTCTGAATTGGTATAAGGGCAAAGAAAAATGATATAAATGCTTTATGACATACTCATTAAATATATATGTCTGTAAATTTATTTACATTTTCTTTTTAAGAGAAAATGGACAAAAGAGGTGGGTTGAAAGAGGTTGGCATTGACCTTTTCTCATGGTATTTAAGAGGAAAAATGTCCTGCCCTCTCCTTGACTCAAAGCTTCGCAGCAGAAAAGATCCACCATTTATAATCCTTTAATTCTCATCTTACTAAAAAAAAAAAAATATTAATATCAATAAATACGTTTGTGGGGGCCAGGGGCCTTGGGCCCCCAGTAGGCCCATCCCTATTCCTTTGGGAATGGGAAAGAAGCCTAACCCTTGTTCTTCACTCTCAGCCATGCTGCAAAAGAAAATTCTAACTTTGTGCATCTCATTGTATAACAACAGTTTCTAAGTACGAACAAATCAAATGAACCCTAATAGGCTGGATCTGTTTATTTTACAGCAATAACAGTTCAATCCCCATCTTTTTTCCCGACAATGTGTTCATATTTCACGGTCGGAAAATAAGTTATCAATCATTTTATGATAAATATTAAATACCACTTGTCATAAAAGCCCAAGACAAGGAATACTTGATGAAACTCAAGACTTTAGCTTTGTTACCAATATTAAATATCACTTATATCAAAAGTTTAAGCTAATAAAAATGAGTGAATTTAATAATTTAACTAATATTTTAACACTCTTTAGACCAAGGGCCCTCCCCAAGTTAAAAGAAAAATTAACAAGTAAAAAAACTAATTTAGGCCTTGTCCCATATATATATATATATATATATATAAATCAAGTTTTGGCCATGGATTCTTTTCTTTTGGCTTGTACACATAAAAAATTTCTCAAAAATTCTTCCCTCTCTCTTCTGTTGGCTCCATTTCAGATGCTCTCTCTCTCTATTTTTGGACTTTGAGTTCTCTCTCTCTCTCCTCTTCTTCCTTTTCTTCATTTCTTTTCTTCCTCTCCTCTTCGTCCTGTGCATATAAACACGGAGGGTTTTGTACAAGTTTTTGACATTTTTTTTTTCCAGCTCAATTGGTTGGTTGGTTTTGTTTTTTCGGTTCATAATTCCTTTGCCAAATTAGGTTTTATTATCCTATTTTTATAATTTATTTTATTATAGTCCGATTTTTTTTTAAAAAAAATCGTATTTGTTTAATTTATTAATATTTTTAATCAAACATGTCTACTAAAACTTATTGTAATATTGTAGAACTTAAAAACTTAAATCAACAAGAAGAGCTTAAGTTTTAAAAGAACTTAAAACTTAAATATTTTTAATCCGGATATGAAAAACTTAAAAAAAAAAAAAAAGAAGAAAAATTGATTGAATATCAAAAATGAGCTTTAAATAAATTTGTTATTAGCATTTAGCAATAAACAAAATATAGGGGATAATTTAGGTAAGAAACTCATAAATGAACAAAAATTTATCGAAAAGAATTAAGAGTTACACTAAGATATACTAATATAAATTTATTAATAGAAAATTGTTCAATAAGATACAGTAATATAGATTTTCTTAAAAATGAGAACTCTAAATATAATAATATTATTATTAAAATAAATATTATTTAACTAACATTTAAATATTAAAAAAATAAAGCCTTAGCCCGGCCCAAGGCCATCGAACTTCCTGGTTTCGTCCCTGGTGTAGACTCAAACTTCTCTTCAACAACTGAGGCCCAACACGTGAAATATTTAACTAAAATGATGAGTGAATTGTGGAGTAAGGATTCAGGCTCATGAACTCTGATACCATGTTAAATTACCACTTATCCCAAAAGTTTAAGCTAATAAAAAGTGATGAATTTAGTCATTTAATTACAATTCTAACAAGATATACATGATAGTTTGAAGAATACTTGTGTTTAAGTATAGTCCAATATAATTGGAATGCATGTTTTAAAACCATATGAAACATATTTGGAGTCAAACTTTTACTGTTACTCTCGAACAGACGTGTACATTCAAGTGTAATGCACATTAAATGTATTTGTGTTACGTAGATTGTCACGTTAACTTGTAAGGCACTTGTAGTACTCAAAACAACACTCCAACCTTTTATGGGACAGCCTAGTACCTCACATTAATCATAGAATGGGAAAGCGTGTTCAAGGCCCAATCCTCACGTACTAAAAAACTAAAGTGAAACGTAGCATCCTTAAGTACCTTTATAATCATGCCTAGTAATCCTAGACAAATTGCTTCCAAGCGTGAAAGCAAAGGATAAAAATGCTGTCACACAGCTTCTCTTGGTAAAAGAGTTTTGGGAAAAAGAAGTTGAAAAAGATCTTATGAAAGATCCTTATGAACATAAAAATTGTTTGTATCTAGTATAACTCACAAAACGTGATCAGGCCAGCCCATAAAAGCCATCTTTGAGGTTTCCTTCAGGATCCAAAAGCTTTGCAATTTAAATTCTTCACTAGTTTCCCTCTAGTTATGGTCAGAGGAGTATGTATATCACTTATATTGAAATTATATAGCACATCACATCATCAGCATATTTCATAACGTAAAACAAATAACTACCTGCTGTGTTCCTACTTTTGCTGAAGAGAAAATGCATTGTAATCTATGGAGTGGGAGGCATTAAACTCTCTGTGTGCTTTGCCTCCGCCATTTCAACTTCATATACACTGGTCTCTGAAGATTTCTCATTCTCCATTGCCATACTTTTCAGTTTCGCTAGCTGAACTGCATGCAGCTCGTATCTGATAATCCATGCAAGAAACAACATTTTGTTAGTGTGAGGATGAGAGCATCCAAGTGGTAAATAATGATTATCAAAAGAACAAACGGCATTCAGTGCTAGAAGTAACGGAACAAAGAAAAAAGAAAAGATGGAGAAGGTTTAGCATGATTATAGGATAGCAGGAGCTAGTTCATTTTATGTTGGCCAAAGATCAGACATCAAATTTCCTTAACAAGGATATTAACATGGAAATTGATCAAAAGAGTATCTGCAAATAAGTATTCTTGAAGAAATAAAAGTATTTCACACTCCTATTTCTGTATTTTCTTTTAATTATCTCTTTCTCATAACTTCCCATTCCTTCTACACTATTCTTGGGCCAAGTTATTGTCCCAGTCATCAAAAATATTCAGGGCACAGCCAACTTGAAAGCTTCTAGTTGACTCAAAAGCGTGATGATAAAAAGAGTAAATTAAATGCAAGGACCATAATATGTTGAATAAAGACCAGCCATAGAGTAACTATGTCAGATAGTTACCAGCTTAGGTATTATCTGTTTGCAAGAGTATATCTCATTTCCTCATCCCAATTGTTCATTAGGTAGAGGATTCTCATGGTGATGCTGTACAAAATACAGGGTTCACAAACAACAAAAACTAATATGCGAAAGCAGTTTCCATGTCAAATCCAAACTTGGGCTTCAATTAAATTGGTGCCAAGTGCATGGAGAGTGCAATGTTATTGAGAAACAATGAATCACTTCTTTCTTTTTTTGGAGGAATCTTTAAGTGACTAATTTTTCTACTCTGCTATTGGTGTGAGAGGCTATACAACTCTAAATATTGAAGAACTGGTCCTGTAAAAGAGATGAAGGAAGAAAATTTTGGTCTCCACTGAATGCAATCTGCATCTACTTGTGGTTGGTTGGAAACCAATCACTGCCTTCCATTTTTACAGAACGTAAAACTCAGACAAACACCTAAGCCAAATTAGTAGTCCACTGTTTTTTTTTTTTAATTGAAAAGCACAAAGGCGCAACTCAAGTATAAAGTACACAAGAGAGACACTTAGCTAGTAGCAGAAAAAGATCTTAAAAAAAATGAAAGTTCATGAAGTTAGAGTCAAAACCTGCACCCCCATGAAAAAGTCTTAAAGAATAAAGGTGTAACACTTCAGACGTGTCAATCAAGTGCACGACAGTCTTATCATCCGCTAATAGAGAAACATATTCTATGAGAGTAATACTACATAAAACTCAAAGATGCTTCATTTTCTCATGTGGTCAAGCCAGGTAAAGTTGAAGGAACTGTCGGTTATATTATGACAAACCCTGATGCTACATGTTTTAATTATTTATGTATCAAAAAATCGGAAACTTACTCAGTCACGTAGCTCTTGACAAGCTTAAAATATATTCTCCAAAACTGACGTTCCTTCAAGCGGCGAGGCATAGCATATATCTAAGTTGGGAAATTTCCTGAAGAATAAGAAAGTATTCATAAAGTTGAAAAGCAAAATCACTTCAAGTGTCAACTGTTTAAGTTGAACAGTAGAAGTTACTAAGAATTAGGCAATGACTATCAAACAAGATTTGATTTGAGCATTCAAGGCAATATATTGAGTACTCAATGCATTGGACATAGTTTCTATAGTCTTTTCCAAATCCAGTAAGTGCAATGAAACAATAGTCTACCCAGAGAAACATAAAACAACTAAAAGCACTGAAATTTATCAGTCATAATTTCAAATGCAAATCCCCTTTCTATTGAAAGCATAATACACAACAATATGTAAAATGTCCAAAAAATCAACTCAAGCAAGTTTTAAATTCAGTTAAATTGGAGTTGGCTTTAAGATCTTCATCAATTAATCAAGATCTGCTACATGTAATCTTTTTTGCCATCCTGTGCTATCCAAACATAGTAGTTAAATTAGGATAGGCTCTATGGATCCTAGTTAACTAATCAGGGTTGACCACATATCTTTTCGGCATCCTGTCCTTTTGTTGCCTCCAAATTAAATATAACCTTCTTAACTACTTCTACTCATTATTTAATGCCTATTTCTACCTCTTTTCACTCTGTTAATTTGAATGATATCACTCTCTTTCATTGGTGCATATTGTGCATTGATAGGTCTCCATTTTAACTGAGTTTCCATTAACCATAAGATTTCATTCTTTCTCTTTATAGTTTTATGGCTACCCATTGTGCCCACACAAAGGTCAAAGCTTAGTTTGGTCATTTCCTTTTCATAGCATCTTGAAATTAGCCAAATTCACCACTGTAAAAGGCACTGCCCATGACACCACCAACTTACTCGATAAAGAAATTAGTATTTACAAATAACCAAAATAGAAAAATGCAGTTATATAGAATCTTAAAAGTCCATTTATAGAACATTCAAACCCAACAAGCAATTCTCAACATGTAGAAAACACCCTGGCAACAATTATATACTACATTGTTGTCAAAGAAAAACACATTACTATAATAACTGTTATTAACTACAAGGCAAAACTAGGTGGTAAATAAACTTCGACATTGTGAATATCACATAAACTATAAATTCCTTTAAACAGTCCCCAATGGGTAGCTCAATCGGCTGTAAATCACATTTCATGAAGCGGAGGTCATTAGTTTGAATTATATATATATATATATATATATATTCCTTTAAACCCAATCCAAAGAATTAGAAATCAACCTTAACTTTTGTGATCACAAGAAGAGCATGCCGCTCTTGCCATTCAGAAAGATCCTTCCGGACATTGCCTGAAGTTGATGGGGTTACATCACCACAAGCAGCTCCCTCATCATCTACACCAACCTCAATGAAATTTATATGTTCTTTAGCTTAAATTACAGACAATGAGAACCTTTCTATATTAGACTATAGGCTAGAATCGCAACAGTCCTTGAAATTCTTTTAACTTTAAATGGGATAGGAGATAGAATGGAGTCTAAATTCGAACTCAGTATCACCTGCTCTAATACCATGATAAAGTATCAATTATCCTAAAAGTCTAAGCTAATGAGAAATAATGAATTTAATCTCTACCATTATTCTAAAAAATTCCAAAGAAACCACATAAAAGAAATGAACACGTGAAACTCTTATGCAAATCTAGTACATTGAGTTGAAATGCCAGTTTTGTTCTCTTTCCCTCTAATTTTCGAGCAACCAAACACTGCATAACATAACAAAAACTAGATTCAAATAAAAATGTACGCGTTTGGTTGCTGATAAAAATATAGGAAGAGAAAAATAACTAAAAAATTTGCAACCTTGAATTTTTGTTTTTTTTTTTAATCAAAAGAAAGAAAGAAATGAACCTAAACCGACTTCTTAGCTTAATTAAAGAGAGTTGTTCATTAACTTATAAAACCAACCCCACATAAAACATTGTAACATTCATAATCGTCTTTTCTATGATGTTTTCTCCGGAACCAAACAGAGGGTATAGTGCGAGGGAATGAATACCTTGGAGAGGGAAATTATTGAAGGTGTCGAAAGTGAAGGACTTGACGAACTCAATGAGTTGCTCTGTGACTCCGAATAGTTCCTCTTCTTGTTGTTGTGGGTCTGGGTGTGACTGGTTTGGGAGATTTGGGTTTTTGGTCTTTGTGCTTGCGCTTGAAAGGCCGCGTCGGAACCACGAGGACAGGTCCATGGGTTCTGCGCCGATGCTTTTGTTTCGCAAATTTTGGATGATTCGAGTCGGGAAGTTCGTCGTATTCCGGCTGATTGATGGGGTGCCTTCCTCTGCGTGGGTGGTTGTGGTTGTTAACTTGTTGGCGGAGTATAGTAAAGATTTTGGTTAAGAGAGGGAATATTGTTATTCTTTGTTACCACTTATCAAAATTATGTTACACTGCTAACATGGCAAACCACTTGTGAGCTGCTGATCATTTTAATCTTTAATTATATTCTTTAATATAATTAATAAAATAAATAATATAATTTAATAAAATTTAATTATCTTTTATACGTTGATGTAAATTTCCTCCGAATTGTGTCCCTTTCAAATATGTAATGCATAAAGTTGGAGAGTCAAGTAAGACTAAATTAATATATATAATATGATATCATTTTTAACCTAAAAATCTAAACTTTTGGATCTACTTAAGTATGTCAAGTACTCATTTTCTTTATATTTTATCAAGACACTCGTATCAGCATTAGCGAAAACTAATGGACTCTGATTAAATAAATATACATACTAAGACATCACTTCTAACTCAAAAGCCTAAGTTAATGAGCTTAGATCCTAGTATATATCTAAATATCCGATATGTCTTGATTTCTATGTTACTCACCCTCAATGTTTTGAAAAGATAGACCGAAGAAATGTTGTAGTTGCCATTATATATACATTTGCTTTATGGTGCTTTTTGCTAGCTACAAAGGTAAGTATAACGTTAATCATGACGCTGTAGATTTAAGAGTGAAAGTTGAACTTACAATAATAAGAGCAATCAAGTGATTATATAGCAATCTGCTAAGCTGCCAAATTAGATCCCAATTTACAATTAATATAAGGGTTTAGCATTTGGTTTGAAGAGCCAACTTTTGGCATGCATGCAACCATGTGTTAGAACTTCTTTTTGGTCACCATTTTTGTAGAAAAAATGTAACACCCCAACTCACTGTGGAAAGATGTTTAGCTGATATAAAGATATTTATGAGCCTTAAAGTCTCACGTTTTGTGAAATTAGACTTTATAGATAATTTTAAAGAAATATAAAATTGACTAATTTTTTTGTAGTATAAATATAGCTAACGTTGATGGAACGGGCACAAATCTTTTAGAGAAATGCTACAAACTCAATTGGTATTCCACCTTTGCACAACCGAGGTGACTTGACACTCCATTTTAAAAAAAAACAACAACAACAAGAAAACAACAAAACCCAATTTTCAAAATCAGACTCACAATGAGATGCCATGTCACCCAAATTGTACACCAATAGAATACCAGTTGAGTTTGTAGTATTTCGATGTGTTAAACACTTTCGGGTTTTTAGACTACTAATTCAAGCGCTTTTGCCATGTCACCCAAATTGTACACCAATAGAATAAGGTAGGCAAAACTTGTTCGTGTTTTGGGTTTGTATCCAATCTAATTATGACTTGATATGTTTAAGCCCAATTTGAACACGACATATTTAATTAAACGTGTCAAACTCCTCCAACCGAACACGACACGATATATAAATGGGTAACACGTCACGAATCCATTTATGTAAACGGGTCATAATCGTGTCGAACCCCCCAACCCAAACATGACATGGTATATAAATGGGTAACATGACATGAACCCATTTATGTAAACGGGTCGTAATCGTGTCGCGTTACCTGTTTATAGATCGACCTGACCCGACCCAAATGTAAAGTCATTATAGTTTTTAACCTTTTATAGCCATACCAAATTTTTTTTTTTTTTAATTTTAATTTTTAAATGGTCAAATGTGTGAACCCGTGAACTCGTCGGGTTGACAACACATTTACTAAACGTGTTGTAAACGGGTGACTTGTTTATGACTTGAACTTGTTTAAGCCAAATTCTAACCCGAATTTCACGTATCGTGTTCGTGTCGGGTTCACGTGTCACGGGTTAAATTGCCAGCCCTACAATAGAATACCGGCCAGTTGAGTTTATAGCCGTTTGTTTTTATTTTTAATAGATTGATCTCTTTCCTCTGATTTGCAAGCTCAAGTATGAATTAAGGCATGGCTGTGACACCAGAAGGAGATGAAGACTAAATTTTGGGCTTACAAATTGGTTGCATTAGGGATAAAAACTCAGTTGCAATTAGCAATTATTGGCTAAAACTGGCTACCCGTTATCTGGTTTTGTAATAATTGCTGGTTACCCATTGGTAGCCGGTGATTCGCACCCCACTAGCTAGGGCCAATTAACGGTTATTGGTTGGTTGTTTCACCCCTAACAATAAGCATATAGGAAGCGTTTGTTGCATTGTGCCATCATTGTATTCTACAAATTATTTCACGAATTTACGTTTTGAGAAAGGCTAAATGTCTTTCTTCTATACATTTAAAAAAGAAAAAATGAAAAAATACGAGCAATTGAGTAACCATTTAGACTATTCTTTCTTCTACCCATTTAATTGGTTGCCGGTTCGAATCGGCTGGTTTCAATACTATATTTTTTTTAATTCAATTCACACCCAAATGGCCCACTAACCTTTCTTAAGACTGAGATTCTCAGCTTCAATCAAAATGGATTTGTGGTGGAAGGATGTTCGATCTGGGAAACAACAAACGCAAATACAGTAACGATCGATGTAGGAGCCAGATTGAACCATACACCTGCAAATAGGGACCACACAAGAAATATGTTGACGAAATCAACAAACGCGTAGACTTGATCAGTTGTAACATATTCTTGAATTGATTGGCGAGGTGGCAAATCATGCTCTACAAGAAAGAATAAAGAAAGGATAGAAAATTAATATTTAAAATGAAAAAAAGTGATAGTAAATAGTTAAAATATTGAGCTATGTATTTCAAAAAAGTAACTAAATTAGTAAAAATAGTCTTTTAGCTAAATATTTACCAAGCTGGATGATGTATATGTTTATAGATTGTGTTCTCACCATTATGTCGTATGTGGACGAGGTGCATGGCTGATCTAATGAAAATCATTAAAGTGGTCTTTTAGCCATAATTTAACTAAATATTTGTTGAGTCAAAGTAAATATTTATAGTTTGTGTTCTCAACTTTATTTCGGATGTGCATGTGGTGGCTGATTCAATGAAAAGCATTAAAGTCAGGTGGATCATTGTATTCTACAAATTTTTTCATGAATTTATATTTTTCGTACATATGTGTAATAATTATCTTTTAAAATTGATGAGCCTCTAAAAATGAACAACAGAAAGAAAGACAAAAAAAAAAAAAAATGTAATATGTGTTAAAGCCACGTTTAAAATATGAGGTTTGTCCTAGCAGAGTAGAGTAGGCCCTCATTTTGAACGGTTAGGATCTGAAGGCCTAAATATTTTATCCTCTGTCCCACACCGTATACTCAGAAATAAGATCGAAGCTTTATAATATTGCATAGCGGCAGTTTCGTGGGAGCCAGTGGGGCCAGAAATGTCCCTATCTTTGGGCAGTGTTCGGCATCTTCTTCACTTTCTTATTTTATGAACTTTCATAAAATAAGAAAGTTCATAAAATAAGAAAGTGAAGAAGGTTCATAAAATAAGAAAGTGAAGAAGATGCCGACTGCCACTATAGAAGAAGAGAAAAGATGACCACTGCCACTATATATATAAGTAACTCCCCCTATATTCATAACCGATCAATTAAACGGTGTTCAGTTTAGGGGTAAGATTTACATGATATGAATGTTTAATCAAATTTTTTCTTTTTTATTTTTTAAAAAACTGAGATAGATAGAATTTGTCAATTAAACTTTTGTTTATAATGTATTATTGATTGTATTTACAGATTCAGCCTCCAGTGGGATTTATCCTGCATGGCCTCCTGCATGTGAAGGTCATGGAAACTCAGAAGTATGTCCCAAATGTATGTACAAGGACTACGAGCGTGAAGTGGTGTTTAAGAAGATTTTGTCTCGAAGTGACATACAAGAAGCAGGAAGCTATAGGTTTTATATACCGAATGCACATGCAGTCAGATTCTACCCCCCAGCAAATGGAGGTGAAGTGATCAGTTTCTGTGACGTTCAAATGGAGTCCTGGCCAATGGGTTTTCGTACAAGTGATGGAAGAAGTTATCTTGGCGCAGGGTGGATCGAGTTTGCTCGGGAGAAACAGCTACGGGCAGGAGACACCCTTATCTTTTATGAGGTCAAGTGCGGGCAGAGGATAAGATTCTTCATGATTGCTGTCTCTTTCAAAGACCGTCTTCAGATTCTTGGAGCTCCAATAAATTAGACAAATTAACACCCAGCCTCCATGGATGGATCCTAGTCTAATTTGTTTTTATTTGATTCTGGTAGCAACGTGTGTTTGTTTGTCGTATATGGGGTTGGATAAGGGGTTTCCTTAATTTCTTTTGACTGACTTGAAGAAAGGAAAAGTCTCCGTGGGTGTTGTGATCTATTTTTAGCTTCATGGGTGTCTCCTACTTTGTTTTTATTTTGTAAGCAACGTTAGGTGTGTTTTTTGTTTGTCATGGCCATGGGTCTCATTTCTTGTGTTGGACAAGGGGTTTCCTTTAATAGTATTAATTGTAATAAATTGATTGTTTTCAATTCTTTCTTCTTTTTTTTGTTTTGTTTACCCTTTTGTGATTTAAAAATTATTATAAGGATTCCTCAAATATATAAGGAGAAAAGGTGAATACAGGATCATCAACAATGGAGCAGAGCAAGAGGAGTTCGATGTCGTGGGGTTGAGCCCATCATGGTAAGGTGGCCTTCTTCAACCTTGGGTATTGTGGCTGCCCCAAGGTTAGTGGATGATCAAGAGGGCACACGTATGGCACCCACCATGCATCGTGTTTTGTATATTTTAAGCCCAACAAGACTTTTGTAACACGCATCTTCTTTTGAAGTCAACCACAGAGGGTTTTCAAGTCCACCCATGAGAGAGAGAGAGAGAGAGAGAGAGAGAACGCCCATGGATTGGAGGGCTTCACTCTCGGATCGAAACAGAGCTTCGCCGATCACAATATTCCAGCTTCGGCGCTCTAGCTCGGTGGTATGTAAATATGTATAGCTCCTTCTCTGTTTCCGTTGGCTCTCGCCTTGTGCAATTTGTTTCGCCTCTTTGCTGGTTTGCTGTGAAATTATTGTAGTTGAAGATGGTCTGTTTTATGAATTTTTTAATGGAGAGCGTGATTAACTTTCATTTTTGTGATTTGGGAAGAAAATTTTGATGAAGTTCGGGTAATTATATATGTGCTGTCCAAGTTTAATTTTTAATTCGATTTTTTTTTTTTTTTTTTTTTTGGAGCTACTTCATTTGATAGTAAAGGATATTTCTATGACAATTTATTGACTTTGGAGAAAAAGAAAAAGAAAAGGGCTATATAGAAGACACTGGTGGGATTCTTCTAGATCTGCGTTTTGGATAGTTGTTGTCTTACCTTTGGGAATTAAATACAAGTCCCCACGACGAACAATGTTGACTATGTTTTTATGCTCTTCCATGTCTATGTGGGTTGCGTTTGATTGTATATGTTTGTGTCTTTTTTGACGTTGAATCAAGTAGATAATTATAGTGCTTCCCAAACAATCTAACCCTCTTGATCCCTTTTGAAAGAGTAGTAGAAATAAATCACTCAAACCCAAGCCTCATGCAGCCAGATTCTGCTCCTCTGTTTTTGGTTATGGTTTCCGTAGTTTCTTCATAGATCTCTCATCTGTTGTTGAAGTTGCAAATTGATCCATTACTTTATTCTCATGGAACCTTTTTTGCTGGGTTTGGTATCTTTCCTTGATGCTTTCTATGGCATGCTCCAATGCTTGGTTGACTGAAACATATCTCCTCGTTGATACTTCTTTGTACGGAAAACTGGAAAAATTTCGTAACATGAATACAGAGAAATGAAAACTAGTTACATGTTTATCAATATTAGGGATCTTTTAAATGGAAGTGAAGTGATTGTCTATGACGTTCAAATGAAGCGCTGGCCATTAATGCTATTTCGTGTAAGTGGTGGAAATGCTTTTTTCACCGGAGGGTGGAGCCGGTTTGCTTAAGAGAGGCAGGTAGGCGAAGGAGATACTATATTACTTTTTATGAGCTCAGGTGCCAAAGAGGGACAGTGACAAGAGTGTTCATTTGATATGAAGGAATGTTTATGTGTCAATTGATTGGCTTTGGAGAAAAAGAAAAAGAAAAGGCTAAGATAGACGACCGTGGTCTGCGTTTTGGGTAGTTGTTTTGCTCAGATGCTTAATACTGTTAGGGGGTAATTTCACTTGTACGCTCTTAAATTATCATACGATTTGAAAAGGTCTTTTAATATTTAAATCCTTTCAATTTAGACCCCTTAACTTTCAATTGTTGTCAATTTAACCTTCTCGTCAGATTTAACCATTCACTTCTAACAACAATGTCTAAAAAGACCAAAATATCTTTGATTTTCATTTTTTAAATTTATTTTATTTTTATTTTTTAATTTGAAATTAAGGGTAAATTTAAAATATTATAAAAAAGTTAGGAATATAAACATCATTGTCTCACTTTTAACGTTTTAAGTCTGATTGGGAGGTTCAAATTGACTGCAATTAAAAGTACATGGATCCAATATGAAAGGTTTTGAACATTAGAGAGTTTTCTCAAATCACGTGATAATTTAGAAGTTTAAAATGAGGTTACCCTATTTTTAATGTTTACGTTTTTACTATATTTTTATGTCCTCGTGCTGTTGCATGCATGTCTGTGTTGGATGTGTTTGTGTCTATTTTGACGTTGAACCAAGTAGATTGGTAGTGCTTCTCCCAAACAATCTAACCCTCTTTTTCCCTTTTGAAAGGACAAGCTGTTAATTAGCTGCTAATCAGAAGCATCTTTATGCTACTCATGGAATGGCAGCAGTGACAAATATTCTGTGTCTTCAAACATTGACGAGGTTTCTAAGATCTTCTTGTAAATGTTTCTGGGCGCGGGAAAGGAAGGAATCGTGTGGTGAAAGCGAGAGGCTCTCAGGTCTTTTAATTCTCTAACCAATGGGCTCTCAGATGGCTAGGCCTTGGGCCCAAGTATCCATAACTGTCTATGGCGTTAGAGGGACACACAGAGAGAGAGAGAGAGAGAGAGAGAGAGGTGTCTTCTTGTAGTTCCAATTTGACAATCACCGAGTCTTGATGTTCTTGTTTTTGTATTATTTTGTTTTGAACCTGAGGTTCCGTTTGTAGGGAATCTAAGGTCCTACATATTGGGAGATACTGTAATCAATGACGAAGGGAGGGGGAGATTAGGGTGGGCCATGGTTCCCCCAAAATAAGGAAAAAAAATTATAAGTAAAAAAAAAAAAGAAGTGAAGTTTAGTTTTAATTTTAGTCATTTGCCCCCTCCCAAAACATTTTTGGTCTTATTTTTAGATTTTATGGCCATATCCAATAAAATTTTTTGTGACTATACCTATTAAGTTTTTATTTTTATTTTTGGCTCTTACTTTCAAATGCTCACTTTTTTGGCCTATTCATAAAAAACAACAAAAATAATTTTTTTTAATAAAAAAATTCTAAAGAACCAATTTTTTTTTTTTTGGCTAGTCCCCTCTCATAAAATTTTCTGGTTCCGTCCTTGACGGTAACAATTTTTTAGGATCGGTTAAATATAGAGAATTTGATATAAATAAGTTTTTGTGATTTTTTTTTTCTAAAAATAAAAAAGAGGATGACAGATAAGGCATTGTTGTTAGTGTTTGTCTTATCTCTAGATTTGACCAAAAAAAACAACATTTTATTTTTTATAAAATGTATGGTGGTGAGTGTACGCTGCAAACACAGCAGATTTCAACAGACTATCATTGTGGACATCAGGGCCCAGAAGCCAAATCCCTGCAGAAAATAAAAAAGTTTATGCAACATATCCATTACCCAGATGGAAGGAAAATTCCATATTACTCCTAGCTACTACACTATTTCATGAATGGGCCCAACAAAAACTAGATCCATTAGCAATTTTAATAGACAAAGTTTGCCTAAAGAGCAATATGTTCAAGTACTAGCAGATAGAGATATTCATATGAAGGAATAAAACAAAAGCTTTGGAAGATATAGTAATTGACACATTATTTATTTAAAAGCGTAAGGCGCTCCAAGTACACTGAACCTACAACCATCTTTGAGACCACCAAAATTCTGGAAAAGACTAACACATTCCTTCCTTCCTTCCAAATATATTTGGCAATACTTGAACAATAGAACTCTGCAAAACCAGTTGGCGTACCATTCCCATCATTTCCTTAAGGCAGCAACTGAAGACAGCAGAAACCTTAGTCTTGCTGAGGACCATTTCTAATGGCTGTCAGACCTTGATGACAAAATTTATAAAGAAAACAGAAAGCAAAGAACCAGACCAAAAGAATATTGTCAAACGCCATCCCCTTCGTAAAAACATTACTCTCGGAGAAATATATCCTTAGGGACATCAGGAGAGAAAGAAACCCTCATTCACCGTGATCCTACAGAAATCCCCATTACTGAAACTCCCATCCCCAGAGAAATTCCCAAACGAACTTCCACATTCATGTGCCACAAAATTACTCTCTCTCATGCTACCAAAACCTATCTCTTGATCTGTCATCACAACTATTTTTGCAGCAGAGAACTCCTGCTTTGATTCTGATGAGTAATCAAGCTTCAAGTCAATAAACCTTCATTTTCCCTTTAATATAACCCACTTCTTTTCCTAGAATCTAAAAGAAGTCTCCCATTGACAGCAGAACTCCTGGATCCATAAATAGAACTCTTTAGTACAACCAAATGATCCCCATCCTTTGACCCAAACAGCCAACTGCCCCTGAAACTACAAAGAGACCTAGACCTAGACACACCCATATAATCAACCATCCACAAATCACTTTTCTCATCACACCCACCACCTACACTTTATACAATTACAGAGAAAGAAACCAAAATCAAACAAAAAAATAGAGAGAGATGAGAGTACCTGAGATGCCAACTGAGAGAGAAATGACTGCTTGTTGAGCATGAAGGAGAAGATGAGAATCGAACGAGAGAGAGGAGTTGTGCGGTGTGTGTGTTTTGAGCGTGAAAGGAGAGAAGTCGGGCGACCGAGAGAGGAGTTAGATGGTGTGTGTGTTTTGAGCATGAAGGGAGAGAAGAGTCAGGTTTAATTGAGTCTGTCAGAAAGAGAAATGGGGGAAATAGTTTACAAAATTAAAAAGTGTAAACCATTTTCCTAAAAATGTAAAATTTTTTTGGTCAAATTGAAATCATTTTTGGTTTGACCATAGTTTTATGTTGAAGTAAACACAAAAAAATACGAAAATTATTTTCTGGAAATTATTTTATGTCAAAGTAAACCAAGCCTTAAGCTTTGTAGTGTAGTTTTTGATTGTCTTATATCTAGATTTGCTTTTAATAGTGATCTACATGCGATGATTTTTATTTTTTATTTTTAATTTTTTTTTCTTTCTTGCTATGGGTTTCGATTTTCTTTAGTCGTTTTTTAAGGGTATGTTTACACAAAACCTTAAGAGTAACGATCTCAGATCTTCGGCCAGTCTTTCGTTTTCTTTTTAGTTCTTGTTTGGGAGCAAATCACTGACTGATGGCAAATGAATTAGAGGCATATGGAAGAATTGTCACCGATGGTAGAGGCAACGAAAGAGATTGCGTTTGGGAATGAACTTGTAGCATATATGGAAAATCTATAAAATCATTATCTAGTTGAGAAAGTTGTGATCAACTAGGCAGCGGCCAGAGACATAATTCGCTGGAATAAAATGCTATAGATCTGAAAACTGATTAGAAGAATCACATTCAAAGAGTTAAACAAAGCATAAATCAAATTTGGATGGAATAAATTTCTCCTTATATTTATGATATTGTTTTGTTTGTGTAACATGCTCTATAATTACGAAATGAATAGAGAATAAACATTGTTATCAAAAAAGTTAAAAGAAGTAATTAATATGATATAAATGTGAAATAAAATTTGAAGTTTTTGTGAGAAAAAGATGCACTACTCCTTTTAGAGCATTCACATCCGGTTTAACAAAATGGCCAAAAGGTTATTTGTTGAGCCATGTAACTAAAAAATGTATCCCAACCGGCTAGCTAAAGTAGCCCACAAATTGTTGTGCAGCTACTTGCTATGCACTTTGTAGCTCAACAATGTATATAACACCTGATTACAATACATTCTCCCACATTTTATCACGCTATTCACTTTATTTTTTCAAAAAAAAAAAAAAAATATCAAATTACTCACTTTTTATATCACATCATTTACTATTCAAATAAAAAAATCACTACAAAATAAATTTTTCTACTTTTCAATACCACTTTTTCATTTTTCCATATTAATCATTTATTTATTTTAATATGTGAATAGTGCGGAACAGTACAGTGTAATGGGACTTGGGGGAATGTGCTGGGGTTTAACAAACACCTGCATAGTCAAATACAGACAACTGCGAGGTGGCTCAACAGTGGGGTAAGTACCTTCACCTTGATCAACTAATTATAGTGATTTTATTACATGATATTTATTCGTTAAAAAAAAAAGGGTAAATATATAATAACACCTTGGGTCAACCAGTCAAAATTTTAAAATGCTTAGGTTTTTTTTTTTTTCGAAAATTTACTCCCTGGATGTAAGGAAACTACAATAAAATTCCTGTCGTTACACTTTTGTAACGGCCGTTAACAGATCCCAAAACGGTGCGTTTTGGGAGATTAAAATATTAATTTTTTTTAAAATTTTAAAATTTTAAATCTAATTTTTTTTTTAAAAAAAGCGAAGAAGAAGAAGGTGGCCGATCCATATAGGGTGGCTTGGCCACCACTGATCGTCTGGTAGGCCAAGCCACCCTATTCAAGGTGGCGGACCACCCCTGCTAAAGAGAAAAAAAAACGTGAAAGAAGAAGGTGGCACAAGGTGGTTCGACCACCTCCTTAGGCCACTGGGCTCGGCCACCACCAAACCGCCGGTGGTGGTGGCCCAGCCACCCAGTGGCTAAGGTGGCCACCATAAAGAGAAAAAAAAAAAGTGAAAGAAGAAGGAGATAGGTGGTTCAACCATTTTTACACTGGTCAGTTGGCCACCACTGCACGTCTCAGGTGGCCCACCCTGGTGGCCTAAGGGGTGGCGACCACCGTAAAGAGGAAAAAAAAAAACGTGAAAGAAGAAGGGTGGCATAAGGGTGAGCCTGATTAGTTATCGGGTTTCGGCCACCACCGACCGGCCGGTCTGTGGTGGCTGAAGCACAAAGGCCTAAGGCCACCCCTGTTAAAGTAAAAAAAAAAAAAAAGCGTGAAAGAAGAAGAAGATCCACCCAAGGGGGTGCTCACTGGTGGTGCAATTTCTGTAAGGATCCGACTAAGGTGGATAGGAGTGGCTTACATTGTCGTGTGCAAAGAGCATTGTGGCAGGTGGACTTGCCGGGAGGTGCATTGTGCAAGTCTCTTATGCCATTGGAGTTCTGAGCCTCGTCGGTGTTTGTTGACACTTATGGTACGGAAAGATTCATGAGAGAGATCCTCAAGATTGTGAAGGAGAACTTTGATTTGTGTATGATCGCCATTAACCTTGATCTCAAGAGGGGTGGCAATGGCGTGTTCTTGAAGACCATCACAGATGGAACCCCTTAGGCCATGGGAGGCCATGGGGGTGGTCGAACCACCCCCTGTATTAAAATAAATTTTTTTAAAAAAGTGGGTCAACCACCCTCTGTTTCACTGCTTTTAATGTTCTAAAACAGGCATTGAAATGAGGAAGGAAGAGAGTCAGATGGCCATTGGCCATGCTCTGTTTTTTACGGCCAACGATTTTGAGAATATATATATATATATTCTTCTCCTTTTTACATGCATGCATGGCAGATCTCAGTGTTTATTCAAGATCAATCTAGGTACTAGTGACATCTATGGCTTAGGTCTGAGTGATTTGAATGCTGGGATTCTTGTATGCTTGATAGGTGAAAATGGTGATTCCATATTACAGAGGATACCAGCTACTTTGATGATTGATCAGTCTATGAAGTCGGAGGATGTGGTTGACCCAGACATACTACATTTCCAAACAGGTTCTGTTGATGAATTCGTCTTTGAGGGACCCAATCTGGGAAGAGTTGAAGCTCTTTGGATCATCTTGAATCAGGTTAGTCTTTGCTGGGCACGTTTTTCTTCGTCCTTAAAGGCATGCATGCATGAATATATATATATTCTTCGTATATGGTCTCGTTGTCTGGCATTCTCCATTGTTCTTCTTCTTCTTGCACCCTTCTTCTTTCACGCTTTTTTTTTTTTTTATTAGGGGTGGCTGGGGTGGCTCACCACCAGATCGGGGTCTGGTGGTGGCCACCCCATGTAGGGGTGGCTACCACCTGTGGGTGGATCGCCACCTTCACATTTTTTTCTTTAATCGGGGTGGTCCACCCCATTCTGCCATTAGTGGCTCGCAACCACTGATCCGGTCTGGTGGTGGCCGAGGCACCTCCATGTTTAGGGTGGCCACCACCCCGGTGGATCGCCACCAGCTTCTTCTTCTTCTTTTTTTTTTTTTTTAGATTAAAAAATTTTAAATCAA
>CP054667.1:25672325-25673328 GCA_013348765.1 Carpinus viminea
CGTGATGTAAGTGGATATTTCGAGTAAAAAGGAAGGCTGATGGGTCCGTGGATAGATTCAAAGCCCGTTTAGTTGCTAAGGGCTTCCATCAGCGTCCTGGTGTGGATTATAAAGAAACATTTAGCCCTGTGGTTAAACCAGCAACTATTAGAGCTGTATTATCTGTTGCAGTCATGAATGGATGGGATTTAAGGCAAATGGATGTCAACAATGCCTTTCTAAATGGTGAATTAATCGAGACTGTTTTTATGGTGCAACCCCGGGTTCAAAGATTTGTCAAAACCTAACCATGTTTGTGTGTTAAAAAGGCGATCTATGGGCTTAAACAAGCACCACGGGCTTGGTATACAACTCTCAAAAATGCTATTCTCCAGTTAGGTTTTCACAATTCCAAGGCAGACTCTTCTCTATTCATTTACAGTCACGGATCCAATCTCTGTTATTTCCTGGTTTATGTTGATGATCTTGTCATAACCGGAAATAATTCAACTCTTGTGGCCAATATTATCAAGCAGCTGGGTGACATGTTTTCTCTCAAGGATATGGGTTCCCTTCATTTTTTCTTGGGGATTGAAGTAATTCCTACTCGGGCAGGATTATTTCTCTCACAACATAAATATGTTCGTGAACTTCTAGACACCACAAGCATGAGTGGTGCAAAAGATGTCTCAACACCCTCTCTACAACTCACCTTCACTTGGTTGATGGCATGGTTGCTGTGGATTTCAGTTTCAGAGAATCATGGGCAGCCTTCAATATCTTTCCTTGACATCCAGATATCTCATTTGCAGTGTCAACAAACTCTCTCAATTTATGCACAAGTTTACTACAAATCACTGGACAGCAAACCAAAAGGCTCCTACGCTACTTAAAACAAAACCATTTTTTATGGTATTCATCCACAAAGCTGGAACCCAAAGATTGAGGACACATCCGATGCGCATAATGAAATGTGGATGACCGCACGCCAACCTCCCTGATACACGGTTTTTTGGGATCTAAC
>CP054667.1:25673428-25878692 GCA_013348765.1 Carpinus viminea
ATTATCTGCCAAGGCTGCTGAATCTTATTACCATCTCATTCTGCTTTCATGAATTTGGACCAGGCAATAAGAAAGGACTCTCCTTAGGCAATAACCTATAAGGACCAATAAAATCATGAACAAATGTAGGATGTGGGTAATATTTTAGGATACCCAAGAGGATTAGAATCCTAAAAGATTACTTCGTTTGGTTTTATGTACTTTTTCTGGTCAATATAGAAAAAGTGTTACAATTAAACAAAATAACAAGGGGCAGGCTCCTCAATAACAACGACCAAACATTGAATATAGTGTAGTATAAAATAATTGAAAATGGGTCAAGAATTGATAGTCTAATATTTCTTGAGCTAGAAGCTAAGAAAGGGGGCTGCACAGTGGTTTTTTATGCAAACTGAAGACGAGCCTGCTTGAAACACCTTCTACAACAACCAGCAAAGATGAGATCACTTAAAACCCAAATTTGGATCCGATGAAGAAGAGTTTCATTCCAATATCTCACAACAAGATGCCCAATTGTTGAAGTTTAAGGGACTGTAGTAAAACTTGTTTCCACAACAAAAAGATTGACACTTGAAGAAAAGGGAAACTATAACCCACGAAGAAAAGTTAAATTTGAAAAGAAAAACTCATAATTTTTTATAGAATTTTTTTCCAAACTGGGTTGGAGAAATCTCTTCCAACCTAATCTGTAAAAGTGACATGTCCTTTGAACGTGTGAGATGTACATATTTTTCTAATAACAGAAACAAAGTTGGAATAAATAATATTAAAAACTCATGTGCATCACACATATTATTAAAAAAAATTTACACGTTAATTTTTCAAATTAGGTTGGAGGAAATTCTTTCAACCCAATTTGAGGAAAACTATGTCCTGAAAATAATATGTTTGATAAAGGTTAGGAAAAGTGCTCCTTTTTTTATAAAAAATAAAAATAAAAATGCAATTCAACATAAAAGTGAGTAGTATTTTTTTTTTTTTATTTGTTTAAAAGAGTCCACATTTGAAAAGGAAAAATGCTAGGGGTTCTCTTGGTATTCTTCTAATCTTACGTAAAACATGATTTAAGAAAAAATAAAATTGTAGTGGCCTCTACCACTGGTTTTTTTAGGCATTAACACCAAATTTGAGGCATTAGCACCAAATTTGTAAAATATTAGCACCAAAATTAAGACATTAGCATCAAATTTAGATAATCAAATTTATTTTGAATGATATCATCCCTAAAGGATTAACCTTCCACCCATAGCTTTTAGTTTTGAATCCAAAAACAAATTTTAAAACATTAGAACCTAACTATTAACTCATAAAAATTAATCTGTTAGCAAAAAAACGGTATTACAATTATATTTTTTCTTATATCATGTTTTACGTAAGATTAGGAGGACGTCAAGAGAACACTACAGGAAGAACCCATAGCAAACCCCTTTGAAAAGTGTTACTCGTATTTTAATTTATTTAAGAAAAGAGACTTCTATTTTTATTTACTTTATTATTATTATTTTTAAAATGTGGTTTAAAAAATGTCACCAAACTAGTAGACCAAATTAATAGTCAGTTAGCAAACCCTTGCAGGAATAATAAATGGATTCAAGACCCTACAATTGATTCATTTGACTAAGTTTGGAGCAGGTGATCCAAATTCTCCCAATGTGATAGAAAATTCCAAGATTTTATTCAACATCCTCTTTTTTTACCCAATTATTGAGAAATTATTTGTACTTTCTTCAACCTACCAATTAACTGATCACCAACAAATTAAAAAAAAAAAAAAAAGACACCCTGATCCCCAGCCAACCTGCTCCACTTGACGTGCTAGATCTTCAATAGAAGAATAATTGTGTAAAGACTTGAATCATTCAAAGGCAGTGGGTCAAAGAAACAAGACCAGAGGCAGAGGGTGTTGCTCCTCGCATGCAAATAATGACTCTGGCCATGAACACCTTGACTAAGATTGTCAGCCATGACTCATGTTATTGCATGGTATGGTTAAAATAATTTACAACAAACCAATAAACAAGCTCTGAATTAGGCAGTCAACCACCCCACCCCCAATAAGGCTATATTATAAAAGACACAGATCTGACAGTGAAGACAACTTGAAGTAGCTGATACATTTACACAGTAATCAGAAAATCAAAATACTAATTAAAATATTAGCAAATACTAAACAGATTAGGTGAGTAGGACCATCATTGTCGAAAATCAAATACACAAATAATAGAGTTACAATAAATATATAACAAAAAAGAATGAAAATCCTCTTCACAGTTCACACCTACCTGTCAAATCAACCACAGCCTCTTCCACCAGCTCTTCCAGCAACTTGCCTTCTATTTCTTTTCCTACATTATCTATCTCCAATCTTAAAAGCTCAACCCACCCTTTTCCTACAACCTCCTTTCTCACCAGCCTCCACCACAAAGCTGTTGCTGTCCCCACCATCACCCAAAACGCCACTCTCCTCAGTGGAAATCCATTCCTGCATTTGGGTCCACACCCGGTCCACCAGCATGGATGACGCATCCTCTAAGAGCCTGCTGTTGGTTCCATCGCATGGCCTTCTCATCAGGCACTTGTCTGACCCATAACCTGTGATTTCCATTAGTGCAGCATTGACACAATCAAACACAAGCTTCCGATTTGATCTCCGTTGCCTTCGTTTAGCCTCATGCAGATAATCCTTGTCATGAAGGTTGGCAAATTTGTCTCTCAATGAAGGGTCCAAGGGACTTTCAAGAGAAAGCCATCTAGCAAAAAATATCTCAGATTGAACCTCGCTATCAAGACCAGCCACTGATAGTATTGATTGGACAAGAGTGAACCAATTTTGTTCTTCCTCGACGCATAGGGAAACTAAAGGTTTTACTGTATATTGAGTGGCTGCCTCTGCACAAGAATCATCCCAGGACAGGGTCCGAGCAATTGATCCTATAGGTGGTGATTTGTCAATTAAGTTAGACTTAATAGGCAACTGTCCTCCTGTTTAAATGAAAGAAAACTCAAAGAAGTTAATGAATGAGGTCAAACAAAGGAAAATCGTTAAAAGCGTGTGAGAGAGCGTGTATACCCTGGTGGTCTGGCCTCATATAGCCAGAGGCCTCTAAAGACCTGTTGTCATCTTCAAATGGAGGTTCCAAAACTGAAATTGGACTTGGCTGGTCCTGATTCTCACTTATATCCCCAGGCATTACAGGCTTGGTTACTGACAACCCTGCCTGCAAATAGTAAAGATAGCTCTTGCTAAATGATATATAATCACAGGATTCTTGGTTGAAAAACAAATAACTAAAAACAGTACTAATTTGATTTATAAGTAGCAACAAAAACAATGATAATACTTATAAGTAGTCAATCGTTCACTCTTACAACTGGACAATCAAGAACAACAGTGTCCTTGTTACATATATTCTACCCCATGGCAGTCTACGATCTCAGTTCACCACTGGCCTCCTATGAATATTTAGGATTTTATGCTTTACTCATTAAAAGGGAGTATTGCTATAAGTAGGACTTCTATCCCTCCAAAAGTGATGTGACTTATAAAATTATCATTAGATAATTTCTCTGTAGTTTGTTAAAATACTGTTGTAGAGAGGCTAGAAAACTTTAAAAATCTGGACAAAGGTTAACAGCAATCAGGCTCAAACCATAAAAGCTTGCCAAAACATTAGCAGCTAGAGTAGGAAAAAGATGGGGGATGCGGGGGGGGTTGGTATGTAACTACCATTAAATCTAAAATACACTTCAGGAAGCATAAACCATTGAAAAAAAAAAAATTTGTATACTACCTCACATGTTGCTGTGCCTTGATTTTGTCCCATGCTGGTCAAATCTGGAGAATTTTTGCCAGATGATCCATGTGGAGCAGGACAAAGGCTCCCGTCATTAATGTGTTGAGTAGTAGCATCATTGTTCAATCCAAGAAAATGTAATGGAGATCCTGGTGTTTCAGAGGTGGCAGATTGAGATTCATCTTTAGACTGGGATGCAGCAGATTTATCTTTACTTGATTTCTTATTCCTGGAGAAAAATAAACTCGAAACTTTCCCTTTGAATGATGATTTCGTACTCTTTGCCTTTGTCAGCTCCTTTGGAACATGTGTTTTGCCAGCCTCAGGATCAGAAACTTCAATACTGAGCCTGGCACCATTCACCGAAGAAGATACAGGGACAGATTTTGACCTCAGAAGATTTTTAGGAGAATCAACTAAGCTTTCTTCTTTATTTAATTTATTAGTTAAGCACGAAACCAATTCCCCTGGTTCTTGTTCCTCATTACTATCCTTGTCATCTGATCTTACCAACTTCTTTGTATCTGAGAGAGCTAGCATCTCACCCAAAGTACTTGAGCTTCTCCGGGCATGTCTCTGTTCTTGAGAACTGCCATTTGATGCCATCATGGCCCATCTTTCAGACAGTCGCTTCTTTGCTTCTCTACAAACTGATGACTCTGGAGAGCAAGATGCTCGACTAAAGGAGGAAGAAGAATAAGGGCTACCAAACCGATTGATGTAATCCCATGAATGCCTAGGAGAGGGTGACATGACTTCCGAATCACTAAGATTTTCCACTGCATACTCATTCTCTGATTTGTTAAATGAACTCTCATCACCAGTATAGCCATTGGAAAAACAGAAGAAACCAAAGTCTCATCCCCACGGTGACCCATGAAACTTTCACGCATCTGCCGGGTAATCTCCTTTGCCACTTCCCTTGATTGTAGTCCTCATCATCTTCAGCTTCCTCATAAAAGCTTTCACAATGTAATATTCTAGGTGAGACGGAAGGTGAAGAAACAACAGCCTTGATGTCATGTGACCTGCCAGGGCTAGGTTTCAATACCACTATTCGAGTTGGTTGAACAGGATAATCATCAACTTTCTGATTGGTGGAAGTAGGAGAGTATCCAGTGTCCATTTTGTCCCGCACAACTGCCTGGCCCAC
The DNA here is from genome assembly GCA_013348765.1 of Carpinus viminea. Classification (NCBI taxonomy): domain Eukaryota; kingdom Viridiplantae; phylum Streptophyta; class Magnoliopsida; order Fagales; family Betulaceae; genus Carpinus; species Carpinus viminea. The sequence goes on from CP054667.1 coordinate 25,678,376, forward strand.
TTGGGATGGTTTCTTTATTTGTTTATCACTCTTCTTCCCTGATCCTACAAATTTGTCACTATCAACCATCTTTGAAGGTCTAAGAACAGTGATACGCTTTGTCTCAGGAGGTGTAGGAATAGACTTTAGATCATATAGATGTTGAGAAAATAACGAATTTGGATTTGGTTCTTGCAAAACTGTAAGGAATAAATCTTTATTGGAGCTTAAAACTTCCAAAGCATCTTGAAATTCCTTAGACTGGCGAAGTTTCTCATCTGTAGCCAGACGTTTTGCTTCCATGAATTTCTGACGAACAAGAGCCATCTTTTTCTCATACATCTTTTCATTATTCCTTCCGTTCTGAGGCGATTCATCTCTTACATAATTTTTCTTTTCAGAGTGCTGCCAGATTTCATAAACATCTTTATATTCGTTCTGTTCTGGACACTGATAAACTTCACATAGCATTCCCTTGTCAGAAAAGCCATCTTCTTGCTGCCAAGATCCAAATGGTATCCCTGAGTGACTTAGACTACGTCGTGAATAACCTTTTGCATTGTTTCTTTGAGCAGCTGAATTAGGCTGCACCTGGGGTAGGGTGTCAAGCCCCATCAACTTGGCAACCACATTGGGCGGATTATGCTTAAACTCCCCTTCTTTTGACATTTCCTGGTCTATAAGCATCTTCATGGGTGTTCCATTAACTTTCCTGCTCAACGTTCTCCTTCGATCAGACACAACCTGCACATTCCACAGAAATGCAACACAAATAAGGTCATTGGAGCTTATTATGATTCAGAACAAGAATGACAGAGACAAGCATAGAAACTGTTTCCTAACTGATCTATAATTAATTACAGTAAAGGCATCCCCAAAATTTACCACTTTATCCTCTATCTGATCTCCCAAAGGTGGACTCCATGTCCTTGCCACATCTGATCTACTCCTTGAGAGTGAAGAACCTGCAATCAACCACCATCTCAGCAACAGCTAGAAAAATATAAGAATGAAATATTCAACTAAAGAAGCCATTACCACCATGATTCCCAAACATGACAAGAAGAGCTAGGAATAGATATTGTAAAAGAAAGACAAATAAAGTACAAGGCTCAATGGAACAAGCCAAAGAAGGCAGTCAACATGAAGGGATTTAAGCTCTATGACAAATATAAGCAGACCAGACAGATGACAAAAAATAAATTAAATTTCTTCACGATTATAATTAAAATTGTTCAAGAACCTGGAAGCATATAAGGCAAACGAAAGTAAGGTCCTGTAATTAACTGTGCCAAATGACATTTCACATGGTATTACGATGGTCAATGGGTGAAAAAGAAATCTAAAAATAGGTGGACTAATCTAACCCTACAGGGAAGTGTCAAAATAAATTTAATATCATGGTTAACATGCCAATATGCCCATAACTTCTAAAGAATTTACAGATTAACTTATAACCAAAAGAAAGATCAGCAAAGATTTTTGGTTGAGAATTTTTCATTTTGAATATGATCTGCGAATCTAACCAGACAACTTTCACGGCAATAAAATAAATTAAATAAATACATGAAGAAAAATATGAGAAGGGAATCCACCATCACGATGAGGTTTATCCATAAGCAGTCTGTTTCCAGCAATCCCTGAATTCAAATCAAAGAGGTTGACCATTCTTCCCAGACATCCTGGAAAGGGTGTCTCAGCTGTGTGAGCTTTTCCGTTTTGAATCCCATTCATTTTAAACACCTATAATGACAATATTCGAGAAAATTATTCCCAAAATACTATCTTTCCTTCTACAAATAAATATTAAAAAAACTACTCACAAAATGCTCATCAACAGCAAAGCTGCAAACGTAATAAAAAAAATACAATAACAACTAGAACACTCATACTTTTCTTTTTTCATTTTTAAGAAAAAAAAAAAAAGAAAAAAGAAGGGTACATACACATACAATTCTGCACAAATGAGAAAAACAAAAACAGAAGATTGTAGTTCTTATCACACATATCTTGCATAAATACAAAAAAAATCCTGCACTCCTTACCAAAAGACCTTCAAGTTTCAAACTCAAACCCAGGTGTTATATTTTTGACAAAAGGAGGTAGGACTCGTAAACATCAATAGTCGAGGATAGAAATCCAAGTGAACAATAGGCATAGCAATCTTGAGAGAGAGAGAGAGAGATGGTTGTTCAAATACTGGTTTTGGCCTAGATTCATGTGAAAGTGAGAATTGATTAAAAAAAAAAAAGAGGTCCATTTCTACGCAGAGAAAATTCAGTATATGCACATGAAATATCACATCAATTCACGCGTCACCAGATTCCCTGGTCAAACTCAAAAGTAGCTTAATTAAAATATTCCGTCGATATTAAATTTAAAAAAAAAAAAGAAGAAAGAAAGAAAAAAAGAAAAAAGAGGGTTTGAGGAGGGGTTGGCTAAGCAACACTGATCAAAGCCTCAAAGACCCTACATTGAATCTGATACAAACCCACTTGGTAAAATTACAATTAAATGCTCAAGTGCCCAAGATTTTATTCAACAAAGCAAACCCAGATCAGAAATAAACCAAAATTATGCATTTTCATACTCTAAGCGACAAATTAAAACATACCCCCAAATAACCCAACTTTTTGTTAGATCCCCAATAAAAAGCGAGAAATAATGACGGAATAAAAGTAGACTGAAACAAAAAGCACAATTTTTCAGTTCTTAAAAAGCTGCAAGCTTGAGCAGCAAAAAAGCAAATCTAAAAAGAGAGTGAATTAGATTCTATAAGCAAGAGATGAAAAAGTACTTAAAAAACAACAACAACAACAAAAGATTTACACTTGGAACCAAAATATAGACACGCAAACAAAAGAGAAGAAAAACTTTAACACAAATTGTAGCGTTCTTGAGAGAGAGAGAGAGAGAGAGAGAGGTGGGACCTGGAGTGGCCGGAAAGTGGCATTCCGGCGGAAATGTGAGGCTGATAGAGGTGGGGATCTGACGTGGCACGACGGGATCGGCTGCTCTCTGGATGACCGTGTGAGTGAGTCTCTGTCTCTTGTCTTCCTGTGTGTGTAGTGAGAGAGAGAGAGAGAGAGAGAGAGGGGTTGTTTTGATAGTATTATTTGTGGGGTTCGTGGTCTTTGTGAGAAGTTTGTAGTTGGTTGTATGGGTCTCCCATCCCACCGACTGCATGTGGCGGACTTGCTGATGCAGTAATGCTAATGGGGGTTTTTTTTTTTTAAATTATTATTTCTGATTATTTTAGTTTAAGACAAAATATATTAACTTTCGTGACAAAGAAGGAAATAGATGATAATCAGGGTAATATATTTGGGATTTTTGTCTGCTTTATTCAAAAAGGAAAATATAAATTATTGGGATATTATGCAATTATGCCTCTTATGATTCTGAGTTGGTATTCCAAAATTTTGTGAATTTTATGGCTTTAAAGTTAGCATGTCAAAATAAATTATATCTATTTTTTCATAAACAAGATCCATGAATTTAGTCTAACATATCAACAATAAAAATGGAATATTTTGATCTCATTATTAAATGAATCCTGTGGGGTTGAGTATCAACAAACACATCTCTTTTTTCCCAATTTTTTTTTATTTTTTTAAAAAATAAAACTTACCCTTTTATCACATTTAAATTTGTAAAAATGTTTTAAGTAATAAAGCTTTGACTACAATTTGTTATAGACTAGTTTGCCCGTTTGGACACTATCACATACTCAACGATCAAATTTAATTGTTTATCAAATTTGATGAGTATAATGTGAACTTACAAAAGTCTATGTGAAGCTATCGTATTAACATATACATTCAAATGGTCAATAAAATCATGAAAACATAACTTGCTCAGCAAGTACAAGATCACATATATAATTAGGATAATATTCCATCCAAGTTTGTTCCATAGATTAGTTAATAGCCACCTTAGTTAGCAAAGACCTGTTGTATTTGCCTCCATTTGAATGTCTCACGTATCAGGATTGAAAGCTCTTAATCATTTTTTGTGTCATCAATCAATTGCTCGTACCGACTCTAGCATCAGTCTCTCTTCCTCGATTCTCGAATTACTTCATAGCGCCTCCATCAATTACGACATTTTTTAAGATCCAAATTTCAGTACCTTTCATGCTACAAAAGCTTATGCTATGGTTGGTTGGATCAATTTTTTAAGTGTTGATGTAATAAATGTCACATTATAAACAATCACATTAATTATAAAAAAGCCTTAATAGTATAAATTATGGTACTCATAACAACATTCTTAAGCTAGTAACATGTATTTAACATGTTTTTAATGGATTTGTTTTTTTCCACTATTTAAGTATAAAGATTCTATGAAGGTGGGTGTGGAATTAAATCATTTTTGGCCCAACTCTCATGGTATTGTCGTATTGGGACCATATACGTAGTTGTCTTGGCAGGGCCATATCTCTCAATTGGCACTCTTTGGAGTACAAAAAAATATGTAATGATGTACAAGTGAATCAAGTTTAACTTTATAAGGAACAAGATATGCATGTTTCTTCCAATGTGCAAAACAATGTATATCTCTAGACTCTAGTGTTTGTTCTTATTATTATTGTTAGGGAATAGTTCTGCTCAAATAAGTCTAATTTCAACATCATGATTGCATCACGTTCATGAAATTCATAACTTTCAATTATTGTATCCACAAAAGAAATAAATAAATAAATATATATTAACTAATAGAAAAGCACTTCAACTTTCAATTGAATTTATAATTACCATTTTAAAAGATTTATTATTTTTCATTTGCCTATATATAACAACTACAATTCATATTGTTATAGATAATGTTGTTCTTCAAACTGGTTTTATTAAATTGATATATATCTTATATTGAAAGAATTTAGTTCAACTTAATTTAGGGTCCGTTTCAATTTACGGTTTTAAAAAGTGCGATTTAAAATATGTAATTTGAATACACAGTTAAACGTTTTGGCAAAATCGCAGTTTAACATTTAAAATTGTGCGTTTTTAAAAAACACCCCATTACGTGTGATTTGAAAATGCAGATTTTCCACGTTTTCAAATCGCACTTAAAAAAAAAAAGGAATCTCAAACAATTTGTTTTCTACAATTTGGTTTAAAATCACACTTTTTTTATCTATAAAAATGTCAAACACACCCTTAAAGAAAGAGGTTGTTCTATCTCTATTTTTGTTCTCTACCAAAAAATATTTTATTAAAGCCCTAACCATCTATATGTTGTTTTTGTAAAATGTCACATTTATGCACGATATATATGTTATAAAATATAGAAGTTAGTCCTTTTTGATCAACCCACCATCCAACCCATAAAGCACAGGCAGAAGATATTAATAATTAATAAGAATTTGCAAGCAAAGCAGACAATCACACACCTACTCATCATGCAGGAAAATACTTTACAACACTAAACCAAACCCTCGTGGATAGAATCATCATTTTATAATACCACCCATCTTCAAGTTGCTCACTTTCTTGCTTCTTATGTAAGCAAATCATATATATATATATATATATATATATATACAATGATTTTTTTTGGAGTGATTAGCTTATTGGGTATTTGATTTCTAATTCAAAACTATTTTCACTTTTATATAACACGAATAAATTCTTATTACTGTTCAAATAAAATATATAACTTTCTAAATGAATACCCATTAATTTCAATTAATGGTAAAGTTATCATAGTCAAACAAAAACATAAGATTGATCCAACATATATGAGAAGAATTAAGGAAATTAAGAAAATACCATCTCTCATTATAATTTGATCATAAGAACTTCAATCTACAACTCAATTTGTATGAAATTTGCGTTTATAAGTTTTTACAACAAATTTGTTATAAAACTAGATGACACTTACGGTGTACATAATAACATTTATTACGTTCACAAATTGACGTGATAATATATATATATTGTTTTCCTAATTGGTTGAGCAGTATCGTGAATCTCATGGCAATGAGCAGTAGTTGTGAAGTTGCCAATTGAATCCGGCAGAAGGTCCAGAAGGGGCCGCAAAGAGACTGCACTTGTTCGATCTTCTTCACCTAGCTAGCTATCGCCAGCAGCTCATAGTGACTGCACCACTGCACATGCAAATGAAAAGGACTCCCTGTGTTGTCTTTCACTATCCTGCCATTTTTTTTACTATTTCCGTCTCTCTGTTTAAATTAAAATAATCCTCCCTACCCATAAAAAAATGATGCAATTTTGTTGAAACTTGATAGCTAGACAACTAGAAAAGGACACCCACTTAAAAATAAAAAAAATAAATAAATAAATAGGAAAGGGCACTATAAATAAAGTCTAATTTTTTATTTTTTTTTATATGTCCACACAAGAAAAAGAAGAGAATGAAGAGAGAATATTTACATTAGTAATTTTTGCTTAATGAGACGTGATTCATTGTCAATTAAACTATCTCTTAGATTCAAATAAAGCTTAGTTGAGTGAAAAATAAAAGAGAGATGGTTCAATAATGCAGATTGAGCTATTCCTTTAAGATAAATAAAGCTTAATTGAGTGAAAAAATGAAAGAGAAAATGTCACTTTCAATTTTTTTGGCACCATTAGCTACATGCAATGAAATGAGGTCTAAAGTGGATACAAAAATAGTGGATAGAATAACTACTAAATTGTACTTAATTTCTCTTTTTGTTTTTTGTTTTTTGCTAATTTCAAGAAGGATAATATGGTAAATGGACAGGAAGGCGCGTGGTTGTTGTTGCGCGGTTCAATAGGAAAATGTGAACAAATGGCGGAGGTTAAGGCACGTGACGATCGAATGATGGGCAAAGTGGGGTCAGATGACGTGTTTAAGTGGGAACACAAATTTCACGCGTTGAGAAGCGCTTCTTGGGGGAGAATGGGCGCGTGTCATCTGTGTAGCGTGTGCTAAGTGCCCTTTTGTCATCAATAATCGGTCAAATTGTCCTAAGAGATAGTTCAATCAGATATGAACTACGTTTTATAAAGTGGATGTTATAAATTCAAATTTTTCCTTCTGTTATTCTTGTGTGGATATGTTAAAAAAAAAAAAAAACAATTGATCAAATTGCTGTCTTTAGGGCATCACAATCTTTGGGGGAAGGGGAAGATTGCAATCTAGGGCATGGATTTGATGTTGATTAGAGGAAGACTGGGTTTAATTCCCCAAATCACATTCTTTGGGGGGAAGATCACAATCTAGGGCATGGACTTGAATCACTTGATGTTGACTAGAGGGAGACTGTGCCTAAGCTAATTTGCATCGACAACTTTAATCAAGTTTAGTAATTGATGTTATATCTGTTATGTCATGTCACGTGATATGACAGATATTAAATAATTAAATTCTATTATATTTGATGTAATAATATGTCAGTTTATAAGGAGTCGCATTACCCAGAGTAAAAAAAAAAAGGAAAAAAAAAAAGGATGACATGGGATGGCTAACAAAAACAGGCCTTGTTCATTAACATTCATTAAACCTAAAGATTCTAACCAAATACTAAAAGTTAAAGGACTCAACATCATTTGACTCAATCAGTGAAACAGAAAAATTTTATTTACTTTGTTGTTGTGTTAGTGCCCATCAGCTATCAAAATTTTTTTTTTTTGTTGGTTTAATTAAAGACTGATCCAAAGTCCAATTAGAACGGTCACATCAGTAGTTGTGAGAATAAGATAAAATAAAAGTGTAATTTTATCATTACTCAGATAATTAATACAGTATTTATAGTTTGCAATTAATCTAGAGAAGTTGATGAAGGACATGAAAGCTTTAAATGGAGGCAAATTTTCAATGCCTTTAGGTTAACCTAATGAAGGTGATATGGGTTTGACAAATTGGTACCTGCCATTCACAACATCCAATGAAGTCCAAGTAGTTGGAATTAGGTTTTGGTGAAAATGCGACAGAATGGGTAATATGTCTTTTCATTGTTCTCACTTCTAGCTCCTGGCTTAATTATTTGGTGATCGATTGCTTTATATTGAAAAGGGCAGCATCTCATTATGACATTATCCTTGGGACCCAAAAAAATCCTGACCTTCATTACCATTTGCACCAACCTTCTTAAAGGATGGAATATTTTATTTTTTATTTTTAATTTTTAGTTTGGGTTTTACTTCCAGATTTACCCATAATTTGTAATGAAACTGTTGGAATAATATAAACAAATAAATTTCTTAATGTAAAATAGTTTACATTTTAAGAGCAAGTGATTGAAATTTGAAGTGTCTTCTCCATGATGATTATGTTTCCACTAACAGGCTAAGATTTACATCTATTAAGTGCACCACCTAGCTAACTTGTTGCATGAAAAACTTAATTTTTAAATACATGAGTATAAGAAACATTTCACCTATATCCTGTCTGATTGGCCTCAAGCCCTAACAGTAGGAGAGATATTGCAAATTTTTAAAGTCTAATGCACTAAATTGAAAGTTTTTAAAGTTTAAGGAGATGATTGCAAAAACACTAAAATTTCTAAGGGGTTAAGTAAAGTTTTTAATTTTTTTATATAAATAAAGATATGTCAGGATCAAGATAAAATGTACTGCATTAGCTGCGATTCTTATACTCTAATAAAATTCTTCATATATATATTTTTTTTCTTAAAGTTCTTCAACATGATTGAAAGCCTTTAAATTACAATAAATAGAGAGCGAAGTATACCAGAAAAACCAGGCCATCTCTCGTGCATTTGATCTATTGAGTAACTCTTGCTCCCCCTTGTAACCCATGCATTCATGCATTCATGGTAGGTGCAAAATCTGAGGGCTAAAGAGGCAAAACATATATTTGATGTTTCCCTTTCTTGACAGGGTGAAGACATGCAGCTTTCTGGGCATGTGACAATTTAATAGTGTACCAAACAAAGGACACAACTCAGAAGAATAATATATATATTCCCTCCCAATTGTATTGAATTCATGCTACTACTGTACTACATAATACTCATAGAGGTTTTACAAGGAAAAGGAAAATACTCTTTCTTTCATTCTTGTTTCTTGGTTTATGAAAAAATAAATGATTTGTTGGGGTCTTGTCTGGAATTCCTCTAAATTGACTACTCGAATTAATGGTGAGAGGGCTCAGATGAGACACTATTTTATGTGCAAGTGAGCTTTACACTTTGAACTATCTCAATATTTGTAAGAGATTTTAAAGGATCGTTAAGAACGTGTTTGAGATTGTATTTGAAAAATAGAACTTTTAAGTCAAAAAAACACGTTTTGGCAATTTTTATACCCTCAAAAGTGTTTTTAATTTTTTTTTTTACCAAACAGATACTTTTAGTCTCCTCAAACACACATCTAAATATGCCAAAAGTCTCACATTGCTAAAGAATTTTAAGAAAAATTTCAAATTGACTTGTTATTTCCTAGCTCAAGCATAACTCAATTGATTCTGCGCTTATCCAAGCCCTTCTCTCATTAGCCAAACACAATCCCTTGTTTTTGAAGCTTTGCAAGTTTTTTACTGCCAACTGAATGTCCAATAAAAGTTAGATGCCAAAGTGGAGCCTCGTAGCAGACAACAAAAATGGTAGGTAGCCCAAGATTGGAGCACTTTAAGCTAGATGGTGACAATAATTACCACTCCATTGTTACCATTCACCTTTTATTATTTTTTTTTTGGGGGGGCTATCATCTCGATGTGTGTCTATATCCAGGAAAAAGAAAAAGAAAAATGATGAGGGTGATCTCCAACAGGAGAAAACAGTACTACAAACAATCTTTAGCGATTAGTTTGAGAAAATTCCTTGTACCAAATTACCAATATAGCAATTATTTCCCCTGTTTTACATGATACTCAACGAAATAAATGGAAAAATAGATTTTGCCTCATACTCGTGGCTTTCTGTCACAAGATTGCCTCGAAAAACACTTCTTTCCGAGAATTGACTTGAGAGCGTACATGAGTACTTCCAATATATCCTCTGCACAATTTGAAACCACACATGTAGATTCAAATTTGATGTTTTTCTTTTTAGTTCCAACAAATTTTGACACAAATTAATAGGTTATGATTAAAGAGTTTGATCTGTTTAATTAAATGAGTTAAATTATAATTAATTTATAGTCTTATACACATGTCTCAACGCAATTTAAATCCAACATGTGATATTTAGAAATGACACTGACACAAGTGAAAAACTAGACATAAATTTTGACATAAAATTAGTAGATTAAAATTGAAAGGTCTTAACTCATTTAATTAAATAAATAGAATTAAAATTAACTTATAATCTTATATTAACACCTCAACTCAACGACATACTTATACAAATTGACTCATCATGCAAACTTTTGGAAAATTGCATTGCATAAAGCAAGATCCTTTCCAAATTGTCTGCCACTGTACTTTCGCTGCACTAGAATTATTTCACTTTACTGTGTAGCATGTGAGTAGCAATGGCAGAATCGAATCTTGAAATTTGCTCTGTTATTTCCTTTTCTTTTCCAAACATGAAAGCAAGATCGTGCCGCAACTGTATATAGTCATTTTTACACCAATGGATAGACCATATAAGCTGTGCTAATGACCAAGATACACCCAAAATACCCTTATACCTAATCTCTATTTGATACAAAACAGACAACTAAAAAATTTCATCAACACAAAATTCTAATTGGTTATATGTTGTTGTATCAATTGGTTTGGGATTTGGGGTGTGACACCTAAAATCTTCAATGACACAGGAGCTATGGGGACAACATTGTCCAGCATCAGGTCACCATAAACAAAGCATTAAGGGGCCACGAAAATGCTTGGTAGCATCAAATGTAAATGACTTCACTTCATCAAAATGCTGTTGTCCTTTAAGTTCCATCCCAGCTTGATTGATTAAGCAGCAAGTGGCATGCCTTTTCTTTGTCTAGAGGTATCTGGAAATAATATGATGAACAATCTTGGATGTCAATAATGTCTTCATCTATATAATTCGAGGTTTCTCTATGACTTAAACCATCCAGGCAACTCTCATTCTTGTCTTCAAGTAGAAAGCGCGAAGATGTGCCTTCATTTCGAGGAGTTTGAAGAGCATAATTGAAAGGCGAATAATGCTCTCTTGAGGAACCAGTTAATCCAGGTGCAGAGGAAAAGAGGGAACCTTCTACACCATGACAATGATACGTCTTACTGAAAACCTTGCTCATCATATTATAGAGATTTTGAGGAGCACGGAAGATGCTATTATCTTTGCATTCAGTGTCATTCTTACAATCTTCAGCCAGATTAAGATAGTCTGGTGCAAGTGATAAAGCTAAAGGAAAATGGTTAACATCTGTGTATATATCTTCCTTGTCTCCATTAACACGTCTTTCAAAATCAAAATCATGATCAGTATAGCTGGCCGATGGCGACTGGGACCATGGTAATGGAATAACCTTGGGAGAACAGATGGATAGGAAGGATGATTTACTGAACTCATTCTCACCAAACCTATCATCCATTATGTGCTGATGTTCATCGCCCCTTGAACTTGATGAAGGGGAATACACACTCAGCTCTGTATTTTGACAAATATTAGATAAGTTTCTCCTATCAATACCCTCATCAAAGTCCCAACCTAGAAGAAGTGCATGTTGCTCTCTTTGAATCGAATATTCATTTGGATCATGTAATTCACACAGTTCTTTGAGACGATTGCATGCAAAAGATCCATATCTTTTAGATGGAAAACCATAAGCTGAATCACTGTCCGCACATAGAAATGGAGTTCTTCCTCCAAATTGATACCCAGGTTCCCTGATTTCATACTTGAGATATGCTATGGCATCCCCAATGGGAGAGTAGGAATTTGAGAGAACCGCCTCCTGTGATCTATTCAACCAACAAGATGGACTATCATCCAAGTGTGAGCCATAGTCAAGCTCCATAGAGTTTCTTGCAGGTATATAGCCCAGTTTTTTAAGCTGAATATCTGACTCCAAAGAAGCAAGGGACTGATATTTGGTATCAATATCTCCCCAGGCTTTGAATTCTTAAAAGCCTGCCAAAGAAATAATTCATTTGGATCATGTACTTCATCCAGTTCTTTGAGAAGATCACATGCAAACGATCCATATCTTTTAGATGGAAAGCCATAAGCTGAATCACTGTCAGCACATACAACTGGATTTCTCCCTCCAAATTCATATCCAGGTTCCCTGATTTCATACTTGAGACATGTTACGACGTCACTAATGGGAGAGTAGGAATTTGAGGGAACCACCTCTTGTGATCTGTTCAGCCAACAAGATGGACTATCATCCAAGCGTGAGCAATAGTCAAGCTCCATAAAGTTTCTTGCAGGAATATGGCCTAGTTTTTTAAGCTGAACATCTGCCTCCAAAGATGCAAGTGACTGAGATTTGGTATCAATATCTACCTCCCCAGGCTTTGAATTATTAAAAGCCTGCCAGAGAAATAATTTATCAGCTTCATGACCAACAACAACAGAATAAGTCACATCCATATAGATAGCAAAAAGAGCATACACTGTTTTCATTGTCCTCAGGGAACAGGCGGTTGAGAAGCAGAGAAACAAAATCACACCTGAGAAAATTTCTACAAGTTCATGATATGAGGCTTAAACAATGAAATAACTTATTAATAGTATCTGTCTAACCCCTTTGAACAGAGTTCTTCAATACGAGGATATGATGTCTCCACAACCCGTTGACGTAGTTTCTGTCTCTTTTTAGAAAAGATCTCTCCATGCGTGTGCTGGGTCCCTAAACATGATGACATAGTTAGAGCATTCACAATGAAAGAGCTAAATGACACTTTTATCTAAAATAACTCCTTAAATTGATAAAATACCCTCTACATTGGAGAAGCTAAAAAAAATATAGAATAAATATTTTATTAAATGAACTAAAAAAAAAGTTACATGTAGCGGCACAATTCAAAGAGCTATTTTCCTAAATTTTCTTTCCACGTCTTTTTCTCTCCCACTATCTCTCCCAAAATTTTCTTCCCACATTTTTTTTATTGTTTCTCTCACATGTTTTCTTTGTTTTCAAAATTTTCTCCTACTATTTCTCTTTCACATTTCATTTTTTCCAAAATTTTCTCCTATTATTTCTCTCTCCACATCATTTTTTTCTCAAAAGTTGAAAAATAAGATATTTAAGAAAAATACAATCATTATAAAAAAATAAAAATTAAATGATATAGATAAAAATATAACTAATCGGATGTAGGAGACCCTTAAAAAATTATTAGTTAAACTAGATAAATTGAGTTTTGAGCAACTATTTTACACAAAAAATTAGCTCTTCCATTGTGAATGCCCTTACAAGCATTTAATAATAAGCAAAGCATTCCTCCAGCATCTACAACTGCCAGATATAAAGTAACAAAAGAGTGCTATAATCTTAAGCTAAACAAGCAATAAAGCTCCATGGGATCACCAAGAAGATGGAGAGAAAATAAATTTTGGAATCTTACAACAAAATGCTAAATAACTTGCAAAATTCCTTGTTATTCCTTTCCCTCAATGAATTTAGCTACCAAACAAAGCACATTAAAAATTATTAAGGTTCCACACAAAACATATACCCCCAGGATTCAAGGCATTGCTATATGTCTCCATGTTTTCCCATATGCTGCATATATCATTCGAGATTGCACTATCTTCCCTTGGAGTTACCTCTACCAACCAAAAAAAGGTCAAAACTGGTTACTTTCAAGTATCACATAAAAGTTCTGGCTTACAATTTCACAGGATATATGCAAACTGTGCAATCAAAATTTCAGTAGATGATCTAATTTGACATAATAATTTACAAAATGAAAATGTTAGAATAGGTATCATGCCAACGTGCAAAGAATCATGATTAAAGGTACAAAAAAGTCACGTAACATAGGTTTATGAAGCAGAACACTGCATTGACAGTTGAATTGAATAAACTGGTGGTTAATATTCTATGTAAGAATGTTGAAGTCTAGTGTTAGAGCACTGAAATCACAATTTGATCTAACCTGAGCCCACCAAATAAGCATACCTAGACAGCTCTCCAGATATGTCCATTGTTTCAACTTGCCTCCTACAAGTGTCATGGTGCATGTGCAGCAACAGATATGAATCACCAGGAATCAACTACTGACAAACAAGTAGTCAACAATGGCGGGGAAACACGCATGAGTTTTTGTGTGCTTTTACTTAAAATGGTCTCAGGAATCAGGATAGTATAATCACACCTTTTTTTTTTTTTTTTTAATTTGATAAGTCAGTGTAGTCACGTGTATATGACATTTTCCAAGGCATTAGAAACGACCAGGCAGTGCATTCTGGACATCAGATGAGGAGCTACTTCATATGATAATCTACTATAAATTGTTATGATAAAATAAAAATTTTCTAAGAACTAGACTGCATATTCAAATTAGAAGCAACAAACTCAATTTATTTGCAAGGAACATATACATAACATTGTTCCATAGGAGAAATCACTTCTTGTAATGATTGTTGTTCCACATTTTTTATAACTTACCCAATAAAAAAGGGACTAATCAGTGTCAAACTATCACTTATCCCAAAAACTAAAATTAATAGGAAGTGATGAATTTAATCATCTAATTAATATTCTACTAATCCTCACCCATGGGCTTAAACTCCCTTTTCAATAAGTGAAGCCCAAGACATTAAATATTTAATTGAAATGGGGATAAGCTTTAGGGTCCAGTTCGAACATAAGACATTTGCCATAATACCATGCTAAATCACCACTTACACCAAAAAATGTAAGTTGATAGGTAATTATTAATTATCTAAAAAACAAATTCAGAAGCATACCTTGTAAAAGAAACACACCTGAGTTCTTTGATGGACCGCTAAGAGGTGAGAGGGATGACCTAAAATTAATAGGTGTAATGTTTTGAGTGACCAATGAGGACCTGAAGTCCTTGAACCTATTTTTTACACTGTTGATCCTCTCTGCATAGTATGAAAAAAGCGCCTTATAATTCATCATTACCACTGCATTAATTACAAATTTTATTTTATTTACCTCCAGAACAACCACTAACTTGGAACTTCTTAGATTGGTTATCGTCTCTATGCAATTTATGCGATTGAAGCTTGTGGCCTGCGTTTCCCTTTAACTTCTTAAAAAATGCAAACTCCGAAGTTTTGGGGTCATCAGCTGCTTGTTAAATTCCAATGGAGTAATTAACATTTTTTTTTTAAAACCATTAACAAACAATTCAAATCAAAAGTAAAAAATACTATACAATTACAACAATAGAACTCGAATATATTTAAACTTTTGGCACAAGAAAAAGAATTGCAACTCACATCTCGGAGCCTTCAACATTCTTACAGGATTAACAACACCAACATCTGTGAGCGTCATTCTTTTCTTACAGCTGACATCTACAAAGAACGAAACAACAACGAAGGCCTCAATTCACGATAGGTATACGCATATAAATACGTGTAATTAATTAATAACGAGAGAAACTAAATTTTGAGAAATGAGGGGGGAAGAACCTTTGGGTCGGCGGGATGTTGGAGTGGGAATCGGAATCGGAGGTCCGAACTCCATGGACGCTCCGGAGCGGTGGTAGAGTTCGGATCGGTGATGGATCTTCAGGGCAGTTTCAGAAATTCGTCGCTTCATGGTTTTTGTGGGCTGTGTGTCAATTCGCTCTGGTTTTGGTGAATCTTGAGGATTGCAGTGGGCGTTGATTTAAGAGGGAGGCGAAGAGAAGGAGAGGAACAATTGGGCGCCAAAATGGCACGTGTATCAGGCTTTGTGATGTTCCGGTGAATATTTTGGTTTTCTAGTTCTGTTTTAGGTCCCACTCAGAAAATTTTAGGAAAACAATTTCTTTATTATTATTATTATATTTTATTTATTTCGGCTATCCACTCTTTCAAAACATTTAATATTATTTTTTACTCTATTTTAATTATTATTAAATTTAAATATTATTTATTTATTATTTCTTCGCTTCCACTCAAATAAAAGGAAAAAGGATTCTAGATTAAAGAAAATGATTTCTTTTGTTTGGTTGAGTGTACAATTGCTCAAGCAGCTAGTCATCTTTTTCTTCTTTTTATTTTATTTTCTTTATATAAAATGGCTAGCCAACTATAGGTAGTTTTTTACCAATTTTTGTTACAAGACTAGACAGAATAACCTCTAGCCCAATAAAAATGGGCTGATAAATCAAGTATAAATCGATTAACCTAACCTTTTGGTTAGGCTTTAGTAAGCGGATTAGTAAAATGAAAAGGAACAATTTTATGGTCAAAGATTGTCATATTAATGAAAGTTTTTAAATAATGTAATACATATAAATTATTAAATTCATAAAATTTAATCTATAAAATAAATTTTCTATATATTGAAATGATTTTTATTTTCTCATAAACTTTATTAAGATAAAACCTATTTAGAATATGTTTGAGATTATATTTGAAAAATAGAGTTTTTAAGTTAAAAAATATTTTTTTAGCAAAAGCATCATTTTTTAAACTCTTGCTAAAAGTACGTTTTGATTATTTTAGATTTTTTTGACCCTTAAAAGCATTTTTAATTTTTGTTAACAAGCGTATACTTTTTTCTTCAAACGAACTATTTAAGTGTTAAACACACTTTTAAGCCTCTCAAACGCACACCCAAACAAACCATAAGATGATGGTCAAGCATGAACACGGTATTTCTACCTTAAAATTTACAATTAAGTGTTCGATACATTTATGCTCATTTATTCATTAGAGTTTTTTTTTTTGGGACAATACCTGTGGGCCATTTGTGCACTTACTACATCATTGCATAATCGATTAAAAGATATTGCTATCACTACAGCAAAACATGTGCTCCAACCAAACAGCATAATTGCATTGAAAGTTCAGTAAAACATGGAAGTTCCTTACCAAAGCATCCTCAACCTAATTACAAAACCTAGTTACATTTTGCCATCAACCCACATCAGCATAACTGTATTCCACAAAAGAATATAGACTACCACCACCTCAAATTCCAGCAGCAGATTGAGGGAACTTGAAGGAATCAACAGCATCAGCAAGCTCATCAGTTGTTGCTTTCAAGTCTTCATAGTGCAGAGATGTCGCCCATTTCACCAGAAACTTGCATATATATGTATATGTATAATATCATCTTACCAAAGAGACTAAGAGCAGTGAATGAAATAAGAGCAAAGCAGGAATACAGAAATTAATTATCATCATCATCATCCCTATCACGACAGTATCTTTTCTTTTATGCAAGTCTGGAGTGGAAAATTCTATAAAGGAAACAAAAGATAAGAGAAAAACCCAATAGATCAACCCAGCAGAGACTAAGAAGCTCATCTTGCTAGGCTACACCAAGTTATATGCCAAATCTAAGTGGGATACAGAAATCCACCAAAACTATGATATGCCGAAATGATACAACTTCTATCAACCCAACGATTCTGGTCAATGAAGCAGATTCTTTCAGTGGATTATAATGAAGACAGGACCAGTAAACTGAAACTAATAATGAAGCAAACAAAAAGATTAATGAAACACAGATTCTTTATAGTCATTCTTGTTTAGACATACTGACAGATAGCAAGTCGTTTGCTGGGAATGTAAGGGCTAGAAACAACAATCTTCAATAGCTGTAATATTACGCAGAGTTATAGTTAATAGCCTGATATGCATGTAGGTAAAGATGAACCAATTGTATTGGAATTACCTGACATATACAATCAGCAAGACTTGAAGTGTTCCATTAGGAACGCTAGCTTACGATCCATTTCTTTTTGTTTTTCCTCCGTTACTCGTAGTCTTTCCTCAATCTTCTGTTGTCTTTCATCCGTTTTTCGTTGTCTTTCCTCCGTTTTTCGCTGTCTTTCCTCTGTTTCTCGTTGTCTTCCCTCAATTTGCTCCAATCGCTGCTCCATTTCTCTCAATTCCTCTTTTATTTGCATCAATTCATGCTGCGACGGATCCCACGTATGCTTGTAGTTGTCACGATTGTGACTAGACCGAAAAGCGGATGGGGGACGTATGCCAGAGTTCCTCATACCTTTGATACGTCCCATACCTCTGATATGTCCATGTAAATAATGGCAAACCAAGAACAGAATTAACTGCTTTGTCTCATACAAAACTAGAGCAAACAACCTAAAAAAAAGACAAAGAAAATCTTGCACTATTCTCTTCTACAAATGCTCCAGAAAATGAAACCCATTAACAATTTCAGCTTAGAAATTTGATACAAGAAAGACTTCCCCAGTTCTTTGAGCCGCCTCCAACTCTCTTAGCCATGTGAATAAAAAATAAAAATAAAAATGGAAAAGAAAAACTAAAAGAAACTAGTACCTTCAACCATAATTTCACCACGTAATTGCCATTTCTCACAAAATACATTCACGAATCCAACATTGCTAATCGCAGCAAAAACAAATTATATCGATATGTATATACACAAAAGAGAGAGAAATAGAGAACTGACGTGAATTAGGGTTTGCAGAAAAATGTGAGAGATGAAAGGCTTCGACGCTGAACGGCAGAACTCCTCCCCGTCAGTTTTCTCTCTGTTACTGTCACAATCCAAGCCACCACACTAAAAACGTCAACTTTACCCGAAAAGTCCAAAAAAAAGCAAAATCACAATCTCAAATTCGAACCGTCAATTTTCATCCTAAAATTTGAAAAAAAAATCAACGGTCTTCAAGCCAAGGAATAATGAGAGATTACAGAAAACAATAATAAATATAAATTTACTCACCGATTGGCAGAGGCTTTAGGAGAGGAAAGTCGAAAAAAGGAACAAAAACATAGCTTTCCAACGAAGCGCTTCGAAAATAAAACCAGAGATTTGGAGGTCTGAAGGAAGGATACTGGTTGGATGGAAGAAAGACTATGGGGAAATGAGGGTTACAACTTAGAAGGGCCACGTGTATCTGAATGAGGGCCACGTGTATTTTGAAAGTGTTTATTATTATTATTATTTAATTTATTATTAATTTCACTTTAAAAGTCTGTTGGGTTATCGAGATTCTGGAACCATTTCGAATGGCTGTGGCTCACGGTTAGTTGGGTTGGGCCATGTATTAAGCTAGTGGGTCAGTTATGGGCTACAAGTTGGGCCACGACATAGTTGGTTACTAGGCAGTTATTTTGGGTCAGTTTTTAGAGTCCATTATTTAAGAGACCGTTGTTAGTGAAAAGGGCAAGAAATTGCTTCATATTCTTGAAGCATGGAGGGCGCATTGACTAGAAGTGACAATTCTTATTCATGTGTCGGGTTTAAATTGTATCAAGGTATGAATATAAGATTTTGGTAAAAAAAAAAAAAGTATGAATATAAGACTATATATGTCAATTTTAATTTGACTCATCTAATCAAATGGGTCAAACCCCTTAACCCTAACCTTCTAATTTTTTATTGAGTTCATTTTGGATTAACGGGGATTTGTAAAAAATTGTTAATTATTATGTCATGTCATGCATGTGCATAAGACTATATAATTCAATCACAACTTAACCCATTTAATTAAACGGGTTAAATTCATCAATTCTAACCCTTTAATTTCGTATCAAATTTGTTGGTCGTGTCAAAAATTACGAATTTGGCCATTTGAAGTGTCAAAATTACATTCTCATTTACAAAGTATATATAAACCATGTCTAAAGGCCATAACAACTGGTATATGGTAGCCCTTTCAAAAGAGATATTTGTGGTTAAGTGAGAGGGTTTCGAGAGGAAAATAGTGTGTGCTCAGGACAATTTGGATTTCTAGTTGTTTGAGAGATAAACGGTTAAAAAGTTTTACCAAGAATATATATATTTTGACTTGTCCACACAAGGAAAGAAGAAAAAGAATTTGAACAATGACCTCTACTTTAGGAGACATGATTTACAGTTGATTGAGTTATCTCTTAGAAATGTTACCAAAAATATATATATTTTTTATACGCTACCAAAAATATATTAATATACTTATTTGAACAACACTATAGTCCAAAAGTTTAATTTAAGGGGCTTTGATTTATTTAACTATATTAATTCTGTAAAATTTATAATGGGCTTTGCATCATTTGTATCTTTGTAAAATTTGAGAATTGTGAATATTGTAATAGCCATATATGAGGCAGCAAAAGTTAGGGGATATGATTCAGTATCATAGGCAAGATCTTATTATATCAGGACCCTCCAAGGCATTTGAGATTTTATTTTATTTTTTTATTTATAAGTAGGCATTTGAGATTCTGGGAATGAAGGCTTGGATAAGAAAACGCACGAGTAAAACAAACAACAAGGATTAGGCCAAAAAAATCAAGTAAAATGAACAGCAAAACGAAAAATTCGAGAAAAGAAAGAAAGAAGGAAAGAGAAAAAAAAAAATGACTTGTAATCACATTATCCAAAGAACTGGGATATGGTGCATAGGTGGCAGCACCCTAGTGGAGGAAACGATTTATTCAACTTGCGAAGATCAGATAATTGTCTAGACAACATAGAAAAAATCCAGATCATTCAAAGCCTCTCAATCTTTGCTCTATTTTGTCCCACATTCATTTCGAAGCTTATTGATTTTGGAGAGGGACAGAGAGAGGGAAAAGCAGAGAGATCAGAGAGAGAGAGAGAGAGAGAGAGAGAGAGGTAGAGCATGGCAACCTGCAACATGGCATCGGCTGCTTCTGGGTTTGTGCTAACACCTAATGTTTCAAACAGCACAAGTTCATCTGCCAGGAGCAACATGGTATGCTTCCCTGTCAAGAACAACAACAACAGCTACAACAACTCAAGGCTTGTTGTTGTAAGGGCAGCTGAGGAGGGGGCAGCTCCACCAGCCACCACCGCAGCACCAGCTGCTGGGGAAGCTCCAAAGCCTAAGCCACCACCGATTGGACCCAAGAGAGGCGCTAAGGTCAGTAACCCACCTTCCATATGGTGTCACTCGTGTCAATCAAATTGATACCCGAAATTACTGAAGATAAAGGTTCATACATCATAACACATGCTTATGAACTTCTTTACTTCAAGTTTTGCTCAGTAGAATTTGGCAAGTATAATTACTGGGAAAACAAACTGGTATGAAAGCCTATAATATTTTTCTCTTGCAAGGATATATTACTTTTCTTTAGTGGTGTCAATTTGTGTTTGTGTTTTGGGTACAGTTCCTATCGAGTTATGGGTATAGTATTATATGGGTTAATTCTAACTCGATTTATTTAATGAAACTGGTCTTACCCTCCGCCTTAGCTTGCTAATTGTGTGTAGGATTTGTGGGTCGCATCAAAATTTGCCCGTCTTAGTGTCGGGCTTGGATTATGTTGAGACATGCGTATAAGATTATATAAGTTAGCTATATGATCCGACTCATCTACTTAAAGAGCTCAAATCCCTCAATCCTATCATGCTAATTTCGTATTGGGTTCACTTCAAATTTACCGGTTGTGTTAAAAATTGCTAGTTTTGTAGAAAACTTAATAGATTACTGCAAAGTAACAAAAAGTCTGGGGACCATTGGAATGTAATTCTTGTTGGTACCCATTTTCATTGTTGATGAAACTAACAAATTCATAGCCACAGCGAAGGGTGTTTTATGAACCTTTCTTTTTCCTGGTATGTGTAAATGTTTTGGAAGAATGTAGGCTGACTTGAGCTTCCTGGTCTCTTAATAGTATGTGGTTTTATTTCAAACTAGCAAACAAAGTAAAATGGTGTAGAAGAATGTCAGGCACTTGTAGAATTGACAATTGTAATGGAGATTGATACGTTTAACGTTTTCCAGCATGTTCAAACACCACTCAACTCAAAAGTTTGAGTCTATGGATTTAGGTCTAACCGTGATAGATTAACCACTCATACTTGTGACTTCTTTCTAATGTGGGTCTCAACTTTTTACACTCATACGTGTGTACCCAACGACTATGAGTAATAATTATTTATTTCCATTTCACAAGATTTTAGTTATATAGTTAACATTTTTTTATCTAATAATACCCAATTTCTTTTTAATAAATTACTTTCACCCCTCAGGTTAAGATTCTTAGGAGGGAGTCTTACTGGTACAATGGCATTGGATCTGTGGTAGCTGTTGACCAGGTCAGTGCTCTATCTTTTCTCTTCGATATATATATATATATATTGGCAGAATAGGATCCTCTATATTTCACATTCTCTCAATTTCAGCCATTTTATATTTAGAATTTAACGTTGTTATATCTAACAGTATAAATGATGTTACGTTACACCGTTAAATAGAATAACATTGAATCCTGACAAAGAAATGAAGCCTTGTCCATTTTGGTTATTGTTTAAGCTTAAGTATTTAATTTTCTGTATCGAAATCCATTTGACAGGACCCAAAGAGTCGCTACCCAGTGGTGGTTCGGTTCAACAAAGTAAACTATGCAAATGTATCTACAAATAACTATGCATTGGATGAGATTGAAGAAGTTAAATGAGTGATGGTTGTATTGTAAGAGTAATTGTATTTCTCCCACTATTCCACTCTCTAGCTTTAGCAAGTTTGTGTCAGGAATGTGTATTATACTCTCTTTGATTTCTTGTCTCTTCTTGCTTATAATGTTATGATCAGATCGATATTGTTCATGACAGACCACATTGGCTGTAATTTGAACCAGTTTTTAAGAAAGGAAGGCCACCATTAATTCTACAATTATAACAACACCACAATCTTTTTTCCATAAGATTTCCCTAATGGACCTGTATATTTGAAACTGTGACACCCACTTTATAAGGCATCATGAAACAAAATGAAAAACAGCTTCTGAGACATTTTTAAATCTTTCTTCTTCATTTGTTTCTTCTTTTTTGGAATTTTTCTATAATCTTGATTTATTCAGTAATAAATAACTAGCAAAATGCTCTTCTGAATGATGTCCCTTTGTTATGTCATCAGATTCAGGCGCTTACATATCTAGAACAGGCATAACTTAACAAAGAAAGGAGTCTTCACAATTTTTTCGTTCTCCATAGTTATATAATCACATTGATAACAACAAGAAAAAAAAAATTCCTTGGTTACATAATCTTACAACGAAAAACAAGTAGCTGATTTATCTGGCCATCATGCGATCCATCCAGGCATCTTCAGTACAGTTCAGTTTCTGTAGGTGTCAAATGCAGGCATATACAGTATAGTTCAGTTTCTGTAATGGTGGACAACATTTGAAGAACTTGGCTGATGAGATTGAACCATTATAAAATCGTCCTGGTAGAGGAATAATGCTAGCACAGTCGCATTGAAGTAGCCCTTCTAGAAACAAGCTGAAAAGGTCTAACCTTGTACAACTACAAAATTGCTGGCAAAACCTTGTGAGTTCTGCAGTGCTAGAGCAAGAGTTTGGCAGAGCACCCAAATGTATATGCAAATGAAATGTAAAATATGGTGGTCGTCTCTTAACCAAGATTCAATCCGTAAACCCAAAGCTACTGCTTGAATGGCAAAAGCATGTCTCATAAAATTGCAAAAAGATCGAGTACAAGCTACCCATGACTAACAGAATTTTTAGCCTCCAATGTGGCCTGTTGGTTTTGTGTCCAAATGACAAAGCTACATGTCCAAAGTTCAAGGACAATTGGCACGTGTGTGTGTGCTCACGCGTGCGCTTGTGTGTGTGTGTGCGCGTGTGTGAGAGAGAGAGAAAGAGAACACAATTTTCCAACTTGGAGCATTCTGTTAGGATCATCATGAATTTGCAGCAAGAAATGAATATAAAAGAGTTGCATATGACAGCTTTTATGGCAAACACCTATGCAAACCGCAGCATTTATAAATTCAACACATTCACCTCTTACTGGTTCCCATGGTTCAATTTGTTTCTGAACTGTCATTTTTTGACACAGAATCAGTGAAATATCTTTAACCACAGAAGTTTCCATAATCATATTTTTCATTGTGCTACTGAAGTATCTTCCAAACAATTTAAGAAAAGAAACAACCCAACAATTTATATATGTATGCATGCAGCATGATTTTATAAGAAGCACAAGCATCATTGAACCTTTTCCATTGATGACAATCTCCGCATGTGCTTCAAAAAATAAATAAATAACGAAAGAAAATACAAATGATCTTGCTCCCAAGAAATAAACTGGGCTAAATGTTAAAATCATGGATAGAAGACCTATACAGAATGCTGTTATATGTAGCAAGTCAAGGACAGGAGCAAAAAATAATATAGAATTGACCAATGAATAACCAATAAATGCATCAAGTTCACAAGGAGGCTATCTTAACTTTTATCAGAAAGAAGTAAAGTGAGGTATTATAATTCCATCAAGTCGAAGAGAAAGTGTCCTTCAAAACACAGGAAACACTCTTCAAAGAACTCTTCCATCCATGCCATCCAAAAGACCTGACCATATTCCCTTTACAGGAGGTAATTGCGCAATAAATGCATTCCAAGGGGGGTAACCAACGCCGCTACCACGAACACGCCCATCCATCCGTAGAGATAGATATCTGAAAAAATGGATACGAATAAACAAAATCACTTAATGCAAGCATTCTTATGCTAACTTCCCACATACATGTTCAAGAGCATCTATCCCTTAAATAATTCTTTTACAGCAGACTATATTAAATTGACAGACTCAATAAACTTATTCAAAATTGTCTAGAGATGTATCATGTACAATGATTACCATGATATTTGATTACAGTCTAAAAGAAAGAACAGAAATACAAAAATAAGAAAGGTAAGTCGGGATGGGTTGGAATTTAACATGAAGTGAACTGGAATAAGGTATGCAAATATACAAGTATAATTCATGAACTTCTTTTGTTCAAGAATATAGTCTGTAGAAAACTTACACAGGAGACTCTGGGGAGACACCAGCCAGCATTTTCTGATCATCTAGCCACCTATTGTTTATAAGAACAATATCATATATGTGAGAGACATCAACAGCCTGAAACGGATTGACACTTATTTAATGAACATTGTCACTTACTTGGACCACTCAGAAACAAAAGCAGGTGACAGCTGCCAGAGTCTCTTCCTTTTGGTTGTAATCTCCTTGTTCTCTTCATTTTCTTCAAACTCAAAACTAGGCAAATTTCCATCTGTAGCGAAGGGTACTACAAGCACTCCTCTCTCCAAAAGGCTTTCGGTGAAAGGTTCACTTAGTCTAAAAGACTCCATAATGTAGGATGCAGGGCCAGCACAAATTACAAGACGAGCAAACCCTCTCAAAGAGCTGGCAGGGATAACCTTCTTTTGGTCCACACGGAGCTTAAGATTTGAAAGGTTTTCCTCCCTTGAAAGCCTAGCCAGTTGAGCATTCTTAGCATTGTTCTCCCTAGAATAAAGGAATGCAAAAAGAGAGACTGCTCCAATGTCTATGCCAAGACCTTTCACCATGTCAAGGATTCCAGCTGCTTTTGCGGGGTTTGTTAGAGCAGCAATCAATTGTGTGGTTGCTATTAATCCTCCCAGAGTACCACTTGCTATGAAAGCAACATAAAAGAACATCCGAACAGTCCGAAAGGGGGAAAGAACTTCGCTCCGTATCTTGGCTGTAGAACTGACAACAAATAAAATTATGATTACAAGGAGCCCTCACTTGTAAAACAGAAGCACTGGATAAAAAGAAACCAAGTTAGAGAAGAAACTGAAAATGCAACCAGCCTTATTTTCTAATATATCCTGAAAATGCAACCATACAACAGTTTGAAAACTATTCGATGCGTGAATCACAAAATCACACCAAAAGGATTCATGTTCATGAGATGTCACAAAGCACTGAATGTGAACCTAATTAACTGGGATTAACGCTTAGTTGAGTTGAGTAGAGTTGAGAATCACAAAAACAAAAACAAAATTGCCCCATTTTCAATCCAGCTCAATTTTTTTAGAATATTAATTAAATGATTAAATTAATCATTTCCTATTGGCTTAAATTTTTGAGATAAGTAGTAGTTTAACATGGTATTAGAATCAAAGGTTTTAAGTTCAAATATCGTCTCCATCAATTCAGCTCCTATTTCAATTAAATATTCAATGTATTAGGTCTCACTTATTAAAGAGGGGTTTAAACCCACACATGAGGAAGAATGTTAGAATATTAATTAAAAGATTCAATGAATCCATTCTTATCTGCTTTTGGGATAGGTGGTGGTTTAACAGTTTTCATAAACAACATCCCCTTCTTGTTGATCAAAATGGGCACTATATTTCTTTGTTGGCTCAATATTGAATATTACTTGGCAAAAAGCTAAAATCTCTCTCCCCATTACAGAATAAAAGTAACCCCACCCCCTCCCAAATTATCTTTCATATACAAGGCCTCGTTTGGATGTCCCATATTCATAACAACAGTAGAACAATGAACATGCCAACAAACCATAAATTTCAAAACAACATCAACAGTGCTATAACACCCACAATTTAAATTCAGAAAAAAATAGTAATACGAGAGAGAGAGAGAGCACCTGATTTCAGGGGATGGCTTATTAGCAGCGGAGCAGATGATAGTGGAAGAACTTCGCTTCGGGGTGCGTGGACAGCGGCATGCTACTGCGTTGACAGCGGAGCAGATGTCAGAAGGGACCAACCCGGTGTTTCTATGAACAAGAAATTGGCGGCAGAGAAATTTGAAGTTGTTGTTGCTGCTTCTGCTGCCTTTGTGATGAACAGGTTTCGGCGGTCTGAGAATGTACGGAACTTTTGCCACGGAAGCCATGGCTAAGTGCTAACCAGTTAGTGTAGTTTGCCGCTTGTTCACCGTCTTTAGCCAACTGTTTTTGGATTGATCAGATGGATGACCACAATACTGCCACGCAGACGCTTGACCGTTGCAAGCAATTTTTTTTTTTAAATGTTTTTTTAAGAACCCAAGTTATATTGTTGATTAATTAAATTTTGGGGTGGTGAAAATTTTAGGGTTCAAGAATCTTTTGGGGGAGTAATTCTATGTGTCTCCTTGTATCCCTCAAATTGATTAATGTGACTTTTAAAATTACTATTAAATTTTGATTTAATTGTGACTAAAAGTTATATTATTTTTTGGAGAGACACAAAGATCAAAAATATTTAGTATTATACCCTAATTATTATCGGTCAACGTTTGGCATATAACAATATTAATTAAATAATTTAAATCTATTATTTTTTATTAGATAATTGTTGGTAATTTTACATAACACAATACCAGAGTAGGATGCACATGTCCTAATTTTCAATCGACAATCATGTCTCTATAATTTATTTTTTATTTCAATTAAATATTTAACATGATGAATCTCACTTATTAAGGGGGAGTTTGAACTCACACGTGAGAAGATGTGTTCAAATATTAACTAAATAATTAGAATCATAATTTCTTATCCGCTTAAGTTTTTTGAAATAATTACTAATTCAACACATATCACATGTTTGCATAACAAAAAGAATCGCTTATTTTGTAAGCCTCACCAAATGCGTCTATCAAGACATAAAGTTGTGTTTCTATAATTTATACGCGAGATTGTTTTCTTTATTTTGCTTTATTGGTTGATCTTTATATTTGTTCAGGAGTTTGTTAGGGGTATTACAACTTTTACTATAAATTCCTGACAAATTGTATTAACAATTCACGTGGCACTTATCAAGTTAGTTTGGTTGATATTGTAAGTGCAACATCAGTTAGTAACTGACGTAATAAGTGTTATATGAACTGCTGCGACAATTTATAAGGACGTTGCAATAAAAGTTGTAATACCTCAAATATTTTCATTTATTTTGTTGGTGTACCCATGGACGTGTTTTTCTTCTCCTTTTCACATTGGTATTTGTTAAAGATATCCAAAGTCAAACATACCAAAAGCCTTCAATAAAATAACTTTTCTCCTAATCCTTTGAATTCAAAGCTGATAAAGACCAAGAAAGCCATATCATTTGTTCAAGTATATGAACTCATTTCCAGGTTAGAATAGAAAGAAGATCACACACATAGCCAACAAGAATGGAAGAACTGAAGCTCCTGGGAGCCTGGCCTAGCAGTTACTGCTACAGAGTTATATGGGCTCTGAAACTCAAGGGTGTGAAATATGAATATGTAGAGGAGGATCTTTCCAACAAGAGTGATCTTCTTTTGAAGTATAACCCAATTCATAAGAAGATCCCAGTGCTTGTTCATGGTGGAAATCCAATTTCTGAGTCAACTGTTATTCTTGAGTACATTGATGAGGTTTGGCCACATAATCCCTTGCTGCATCATGACCCTTATGAGAAGGCCATGGCAAGATTTTGGACAAAGTTTGAAGAAGACAAGGTAATACATATTTTAATCTCTCTCTCTCTCTCTATATATATATATATATGCTTATTTAACTCCATTTAAGAGTGAAATTCTCAAATTACTAGTGGGGTTTTCTTCCTCTTTATTTCATATTCTTTCATGTCAAAGTTCTCAAGAAATTTTCACAATTAACTGTTTAGGACTTAAAAAACCCAACCAAGCAGTAAACTATTTGATTTATTTTTCATTAAAAAAAAAAAAAAGAACATTAGAGGAATTCTAGCAAACTCAAAACTAGAAAACTTGATTAAGGGTTCATTTGGTTTAATGGTTTCAAAAAGTGTGGTTTGAAAAATATTAATTTCAAAATGCAGCTAATGAAAATGTAATTGTTAAATACACAATTAAGTGTTTGATAAAATTGCAATTTGACCTTTAAAATCATTTTTCCCCTTTAAAATTGCTCATTTAAAAAAATGCACCCCTTTATCGGGTACTTGAAAATCATCATTTTTTTTAAATGCATTCTCAAACGAGATACTTTTTGTGATTTTGTTTAAAAACACACTTTTAACTTACGAAATCGCAGGGTCAAAAGGACGGTAAGAGTCTCTAACCTCATATTTTTGGCTTCCCTAGAGCCCCATTTTTTTTCACTTTCTTTCATGCTGTGGGTGAAGAGCAAGAGAAGGCAACAAAAGAAGCCAAAGAGCTGCTGAGAATAATAGAAGATGATGGTCTTGGGGGGAAGAAATTTTTTGGAGGGAATGAGATTGGACTGGCAGACCTTGCCTTTGGCTGGTTATCTGGCTGGCTTGAAGCCATGGAAGAGGCAGTTGGTGTAAAACTGCTGGAAGCTGACAGCTTCCCACGCCTACATGCTTGGAGGAAAAACTTCAAGGAAGTCCCTGTGATCAAAGAGAGCCTTCCTGTTGCCAATGAAATGCTGGCATATTTCAAGCGCCTAAGGGAGATGTTTATTGCATCAGCAACTTCATGAGTCTTAGCTTTGGAATTTTCCATGCAGCCTTTGTTATTTATTTCCATTGTTGGGATTTTCTTTTTTGGGTACCCCTTTGAGGATTCATCAATGTTGGGTAAACTCTAGATACACAACCTTGCCTGCAAGAGTCATGTATTGGGCGAGGTAATTGAGGAGACTTGAATAATTGACATCGTGATATTACACCAAACGAGTAACCATTTGAACTAACCCTCGCGGTTCTATTGTTGGGAATTTACAATATGATTTCATTATCGCTTGTATTCTTATTGAATTGTAAGTTATTTTCACATTAGTTTATAAATGCAATAAATGTCATGTAGACTACATCCCAATAAAAACCAAGGCTAAAAATTTTCTTAGGAAAATGCTTGGAGTATTGCTGGCTTTTACTATAATTCACTTACAAACTCACATGACCGTTCACATTTTAGCGGTTGATGTGATAAGTGTCATGTGAATTGCCACATGACAGTCTACATTTTAGCGACTGACATGATAAGTGTCACATAAACTGTCATATCGGTTTGTAAGAAACTTGTAATAAAAGCTACAATACTCCTGATCATGTTAATTATTGGAGGCTGAAATTAATTTCTTATACATTTCGTGAGGTACATTAGTTAAGCATAATAGCACCAATACAATCACATTGATTAAGGCCATAAAGAATAATTTAATAAGGAATGGCAGATTCAATGAACTTTCTTTTGTCACACCATTTACATTTTTTTTCCTAGTCAATCATTGGCAATTTCAAAAGTTGAGTGGATAACGCCACTTGACCCACCAATCAAACCATTAACTCACCTAAAATTATCTACTCAATTTTGTCACAACTTTTTTTTTAGCATAAAGAAAGATTTGTAAATTAAAAATGGCCATAGTCAATGATGGCTCCTAAATAAAGCACTTATGTCTAAATAGTCCAACTATATGCTTGCAGCTCAGGCAAGGACTCTCGTATATATATACACACACACTCACTGGCACAAGAAATAGAAAGAAGATAACAAGAATGGCGGGAGTAAAGTTATTAGGAGCTTGGCCAAGTCCATATGTTTCTAGAGTCATATGGGCTCTGAAATTGAAGAGAATCGAATATGAGCATGTAGAAGAAGATGTATTATATAACAAGAGTGAAATGCTTTTGAAGTACAACCCAGTGCATAAGAAGGTTCCGGTGCTTCTTCATGCTGGAAGACCAATCGCAGAATCCATCGTCATTCTTGAGTACATTGAAGAGATGTGGCCGTAGGCCCTTTGCTTCGATATGATCCTCATCAAAGGGCTATGGCTCGGTTCTGGACAAAGTTTACAGAGGACAAGGTAACCATATATGCCTCTAATTTTTTATTTTTTTGTAAATCTCATAAAAGGGCTTCTTCAGCCAACCAATTTTAGAGGTGGTCCAACTACCCTAAAGGCTTCAAAGATGGCCGGATAACCTCCTTAAAACTTGAGGGGGTAGGTGGCCAATCACCTCCTTTGGATTTTTGAAGGTGGTTCAGCCACTTCCAAGAACCTTGAGGAGGTGGTCGAACCACCCTCTTGAGGTGACTTACTATTTCAAATTACCCTTTAGGGTAACGAATCATCTCAAAATTGGTTGAGAACTCATTTTCTACAATTTCTTTTGCCTCAAAATGGATGATGTGACAAAATTTTGATCTTTCACTTTAAATGAACAATCATGTTTTTAAGAATTGTAAGTCTTGCCAATAAAGCGGAGGTTTTAGTTCGAATCTCCCTCCTCCCTTTTGTGTGGATATGTCAAAAAAAAAAAAAAAGTCTTGTCAATTCTTAGAATTACGGGATCCTAATCCAAACTAATTGATATGAACCGTCCGAGGAGAAGAAAGAAAAGAAAGGTTATATTAATTAAATAGTTTGGATTTGACTACTTTAACTATCATAAATTGCATACTCATACTTTGAACAACAAATATTTTGTCTAGACTCAGAACAGAAGATTGAGATGTTACCACCTCTGACCAGATGCTTCATGTAATTTAGGACGGAAATTTTTGCTTTCTGGAGTACTGCTGGAGAAGAACAAGTTAAGGCAACAAAAGAAGCTCAAGAATATTTGAGAATCCTGGAAGAGCATGGTCTTGGGGAGAAGAAGTTTTTCGGTGGCAATGAGATAGGACTAACTGACCTAGCTTTTGGGTGGATGGCTTTTTGGCTACAAGTCCTGGAAGAAGCAGCTAGGGTCAAAGTGGTGGAAACTGACAGCTTCCCTCGCTTGCAAGCATGGATGAAAAACTTCAGAGAAGTTCCAGCAATCATAGAGAACCTTCCTGATCGCAATGCATTGTTGGCCTATTTCAAGCGTAGAAGGGAATCCTTTGTCTCCACATAAGCATCCTTGTTATGAGTCTACATGGAGATGACAGCATGCAAGCAGAGTAGTAATAATCCTTTAATTCCTTTTATTAGTTTGTTGGTAATAAGAGTCCGTTTGATAAGAATCACTGAGGTGATATCTTATCAACTTATGTTACAGTTTTATTGTTTTCAAATTCATAGGAGTTATCTCTTAATATTATGAGTCTACATGGAGATGACAGCATGCAAGCAGAGTAGTAGTAATCATTTAATTCCTTTTATTAGTTTGTTAGTAATAAGAGTCCTTTTGATAAGAATCACTGAGGTGATATCTTATCAACTTATGTTACAGCTTTATTGTTTTCAAATTCATAGGAGTTATCTCTTAGAGTTAGAGTCATCTCTTAGAGTCAGAGTCATCTCTTAGAGTCATTATAGGAGTTGATTACTAGTTATAGAACTCAACTCCAAGTAGGTTTATTTTCTCTATTTAAAGAGAAGAATGTTTAATAAAAAGGCATGCAAATTTAATCATCAAACCTTGCATTTGAAAAAGGTCTAAGTTCCTCAAAATCTAAGGTCTAGGTTTCCTCAGAACCTAAAATCTATCTCCGTTATGTATTCACGTAACAATCCTAATCACTAGCGTCATTGTGGTTTGCAATTTGGATTGAGATCTCCAATAATTTTGTTGTTTAAATTGCTAACAATTCTAACAACAAATGTTAAGGAGCTCTCACGAGACTCACATGTCCAAATATGTCTTGAACAACCCATTTACCTGTTTGAACAAATAGATCTCATAAAGACTCACAGTCGTTTGCTAGAGATCCAAATCCTTGCAATTCAATGGCATGCATGCTCTCAATCTTTGCATGTGATTTTCAAAATAATAAAAACCCACAAATACGTGTGTATCTATAGGCTTGCATAAGAAATAGCAGTGTGAATAGAAGAATATTTTGTATCTCTTTAGTTTGTCAACAATTATGGTGTATTGTTTTCCTAGTCACTCAAATTGGCATGTTGTGAGGCCATTTTCCAGCTAAAACAGACATGATAAATAACTTTAAGAGTGTTGCTAGGGATGCTTCAGCTTTTATGAAAGTCTCTTACAAATTTGACGTGGCGGTCCATAATTAGTAAAATGATTAGGCATTTTCACTCTTTACATGGGTATAAAAGAGCTTAATCATTGTACCAGTTATGAACGACCACATCAAATTTGTAAGAAAATTGTAGTAGCCCAAGCATTTTTCTAACTTTAGTTTACGGTTCTCCTTGTCCCTAAATAGAAAATAGATTTTGCTTTTAGCCAATTCTAATACAGGTTAGCATGATAACATCTCCGAAGCAAAATTGATCTAGCACTTACTGTAGCATTGCTTAAAAATTCAACATCTACCTTCATAACATGCATAATAATCACTTTGAAGACAGTAAACCACCTTAGTGTTTAAGAGAAATGTTACAAACACTCCCACTTCCACGCTCCTAAGTGCATACTCTCCGACATGACACTAAAAATCACTATTAGATCCAATATCCAATAGTGATTTTTAGTGCCATGTCATAGAGTGAGTATTTGAAAATGTGGGAGTGTGTGTAGCATTTTTCTGGTGTTTAATATTAACAAGGGAAGCAAGGTTTTTAGGCCACTCTCTTTATGCCCTGATTAACGTTACATATATCTACCATAAGATAATAAAGAAATCAGAAGAAGCTTGGTAATTATCTGACCTTAAGTTACTTCTCACTTTCAGACACAAAAATTATGTAATCTCTAAACAGTTATTTCCTCATAAAATTTCCATGGAAACAGACGGAGAAATCATATTAATTTTCAAAATCATCGCAACATGTAACTCAAAAATCAAATAAGAAATTTAATTACAAAGTAACCAAAAGGAGGAGGGTGAGAATCATCAAGGCTCAAGGAAAAAATAAAGAAAGCTTACGTTCAATAAGTTTAAGGTTTGACCACACCCAAACTTCAGCGTTTTGATCCACAAAACTTCCATCAACTGCCAAAGCGTTAAAGTTTACCGTAAATATATCAGCAAAGAAGATTCAGTCTATAATTTATGATATGGTAGAGGAAGAAATGTGACGTTTTCTTGTGAAGTCCAAGGTTTGCTTGGGCAACATATTCTTCAAAACAACATTTCAAAGGGCTAGTTCTCTGTAGATTTGGCATTAGCTTCTGACAGCAAAGCTTGAGTTCTCCTTTCGGTATAGCTTCACTGTATCTGCATCATAAGAAGCGACATTAGATATAAAAATGTTTCACTTCATTTGTCTTTTCTTTTTTGGTGTCTAACAGCAAATCCAAAGATTTTCAGACTATTGCCAACAGAAAGAGATTCAAGTCATCTAAAGACTCGAGGGTGATACATCCACAGTTACAGGGCAAAAGTTTGGGAATCACTAGCAGCTTCTGTGTATGATAATAAAGTCAAGAAAATATTGGAAGTTTTGAATTTGGAAGACAATATAAGGGTGATGAAATTAATGGAAGATGGAAGAAGAATTTGAGGAAGAATATATGAAAGCTGAGGGAGAAGGTGTGCATTGAACAAACCATCTCATGCATTACAAATGGCTGTCATGGATTTGGATTACACAGGTATTTAAAACAGGTTAGGAATGATTAAAACAGGTTACCAGCTTCATAGACCAGTGGTTAAAAGATGATATAAATGCTGGCCCATATTTTGTGGCCACACCATAAGACTGAGAGGTGGAGTACAGAAGAGTGCACTTCATGACTCCTGGCCCTTCCCACAGCACGCTGGTTAGAGAGTGTCTCTCTGCTGAGTGAGATGACTCCTCATTGGACCATGATGCCCTTATGATCGGTTGCAATTGGTACCTCTTGGTACATTATAAACACAACCAATCAGTTCCCCTCCATTCAATCAATTCACACAATCTCAGACAAATTTCTCTCTAACAAATCTTTCTAAGCATCTTGCTGTGTGATGCCCAGTCTAATGACAATCACACAGCTAATCTCTCGAAGATATCAGGGACAACCAGTAAGAACATCATACCTGTACATCCGCCAATATGTTTGCCCCCTGGTCAAGGAGATAAATCAGAATTCGAGTATCTATTCGCAATAAATATCCAAATAGATCAAACAGAAAAAATAGGTCCAAAAATAAATCACAACAGAAATTACAGCAAAAGAAAAAATGGACTCCAGCCTGGATAAAGGAGGGGTGTGATAAGTTGATGGCCAGTGTAAAACTTAGAATATACAAACGGACCTGATGTATTACAAGCAGAATATAAGCAAATGTTGCTTTTACCAATTTTCAAATTTCAGTATGGGGAATCCCTCTCTCTTATGTGCAAATTAATCTCTCTTTTGAGCAAATTAATACATGTCAATAGAAATCTATACTATATCCATTTGAAAAAGATGGATAAAAATAATAATCATGTTGGTTTGGTGAAGAAAAACCAGAAGAATAAAAATAGAAACAAAAAGGACTACATCCCTAATTTTCCAGATGTTTTAGGACTAATGTTAAGCATCCCAAAAGTACAACTTACCAATGAAAACATTTGGTACAGTATATTGTCCAGTAAGCCTCTCTAGAACCTTCTGAACTTGTGGCCCTTGGGGACCTGGAGAAACGAAGAAAAAGCAAAGAAATTGAATGTACACAAGAAGATAGAACTGAAGGACAAGCACTACATAGAAGAAGCAGACTAGCAAGCTCCACTTTCATAGTAATTCCCATCAAGTGGTAAATAATTATAGACATAGAAAAACTATTTTAGTTTCATCTAAAGAAACAAATTAACATAACTAAAACATAGCCGTCTTATATTCCCAAGAGCTGAATTTGATACGTCCCATAAGAAGCAAAATATTTAATTGATCAGTCAATGAAGACAAAACCAAAAACCAGGATCTCGGCAGATGGTTGCCAACTTTCATGCAGGACAATGACATCAATAATATGTAAGCCCATTTATTTCAGAGAAAATTATGATAAGAAAGAATATCCCAATGACATTGAACAAGGCAGACCTCATTATGATTATAACATCATATGAGCATGGCAAGTGAACCAATCTTCTAGAATTACATAACCACACACTCAAAGGGGAAAAAAAAAGATTTAGTTTATAGATTTCTTTTTCAAGTAAGATTTAGGTTTTAGTGCTCTATTGATTAAAATATGAGTCACAGGAAACCGTTTCCTAGAACTACTCTTTAGTGTAACTATAATCTAACTGATCTCCCTCACACAAAATATAGGCTGCAGCTTCTCAAAGCCATTGAACTCCTCACGGTTAAAACTCTTAATAAGGAACTTCCAGTAGCAGAGACAAGTTTAAGAATCCAAAACTTCCAGTAGTATGTTAGGACACCATTCAACTCAAAAGCTTAAGTCTATGGATTTGGACCTAACTATGCTATATTAACCACTCACAATTGTAACATCTTTTCAATGTGCTACTCAACATTTTTACAGACACGTGTACTCAACCCTCACGTGTGAATTCATCACCATATTGCTACACTCCTTCAAATGGAAGCCTTTTTAATCAATTTTATGGGTCGCCTCTAGAATCACTTGTGTCCCATGTGAATTTTCCGGCACCATGCACCTTTATCCCTGCTCTAGGGACTCTTATTTGTGCATGCGACATTCCACCATACTGCAAACCACCATCAACTTTGATAGTACTTGGAAGATTGATTTTTAAGGATTTCTTTCCATGAGACCATGATAGAACATAATAGGAACCCAAAAGCTTAAATCGTTTTGGGGCCAACTATAATATTTTGTTTTGTTTTTGTAAGTACAACCATACCATATTAACCACTCACGATTGTGATGTCTTCACAATGTGAAATTCAATCTTTACGCTCACATGTGTATACTCAAAAATGGATCCATGTTGGTTAGGAAACGATCTCAATCCTAGATGTTCCATCGCCTTCTTCTTCCTATTTTTCAAGTAAATATTATACGCTTTAAAGATTAGATTTGAGGCTTGACAGGCAAACCAATTTGATTCTGCTGCATTACCGTCCAGACTGTCCAGTTAAGCAGCTACGCACATACACAAAAATACATAGAATATATACTTAGAAGAGAGAAATAACACTCACCCAGTTCGTCCAATTCAATGACCAATGGCTGCACACCAAGCCTGTTGAACAACGCCTTCACTTCCGAAGAGTACCTTCAACACAAAAT
The DNA here is from genome assembly GCA_013348765.1 of Carpinus viminea. NCBI lineage: Eukaryota > Viridiplantae > Streptophyta > Magnoliopsida > Fagales > Betulaceae > Carpinus > Carpinus viminea. The sequence goes on from CP054667.1 coordinate 25,715,116, forward strand.
CCAACAAAACCCATTTCAAATTTCCAAAACCAAACACAACCCACGACACAAGACACAAAAATTAGCATAAAAAACTGCAATTGAGATCGAAAGATAAAGATTTGAACCCACGAGCACCACGTTTTGGAGTAAACAACAACTGGGCTCTCAGCCACCGTCTTCTTCACGCTCTCCTCGAGCCGCGACCCGAACGAGGACGCCATGGCTTTAACCGAAATGGGTCTCCATGTCCTCGAGCAATTGGTGCTAAGGCTTGAGCTTGAGCTGGTTCTGAGGCTGTGAGCGTTGTTGAAAGAAACAGAGCAAAGCGAGGAATTGGTGATGGGAGAGAGAGTGCGAGGAGAATTTACAAAGAGAGAGGTGAAACTGGTGAGGTTGGATGTGACCGCCATTGCGTTTTTTGCTTCGTGTTTTGTCCTTCTCTTCAGCAATCTTGGAGTTCCAGTTTTTTCTTTGTTGGTTGATGTCTCGCTAAAATTTATCGCCTTTCTATTTGGGTTTTCCTGTAGTTTACTGGTCTATAGTTGCTGTTTGGGTTTTGCCTATTTGTTGGTTGGCATTCACGTGACGTGATAAAATAACTTGATTTTAAGTCTCTAAATTATCACGATTTTGAGAATATCTCTAAATTTTAAAAACATTTAATTTAATCCCTTAAACTTTCAATTTGATTCAATTAATCTATATCCGTCATATTCAGCCATTAAGCCTCTAACATAAAAAGACCAAATTACCTTTCAATTTTGTTTGAAATAAAGAATAAATTTAAAATTTTTAAAAAAAATTATAGATCATTTTAACATTTAAAATCTAATTATATAAGAGTCATTAGAGATCAAATTAAAAGTTCAAGGGAATGAAATTGAGAGTTTTTAAAATTTAAAAATCTTCTCAAAATACGTGATAATTCAAAGATCTTAAATAAAGTTTTTCCTAAGATTAATGAATTGTTATAAAATTGTCATACAATTTACGATATGATCATTAAAAAATTAAAATTAAAATTGATTTTCATTGTCACATCATTTTAAGTTATGATAATTATATAAGAGTCTATTAGATAGAATTACTTAATATATATATTCTAGTAAGGATGCTTTCTTATTGGTCCATTGTCATTGTTTAAATATTGAATGAATAAAGATGTGAAAATGGATAAAAAATATTTTATTATTAATAATTTTTTCTTTTACAATTCTAATGGTGTATAGATTGACATGTTATATATATTGTCACATCATTTAAAATTTAACAATAATATCATTAGTATAAATGCAACAAAATAAAATCATAACCAGAAAACAAGTATTTTTCATTTCACTTTGGGAGAATCTTATTAAAAAAAAACCCAAGACGTGTGTTCAATTCAACATTTTGGTGCTTTGAGTTGAAGGTTGATGGAAAACTTTTGTCATTCAACATTTAAGGTTAAAGCAACCGCATCTAGCTTCTATGCTATAGTTTTAACTATAGCATATATGCTGTTAAAAAATTGAAAGAAAAGTAATGGAAGGACATTGGTATAATAAATACTAATTTTTTCTTTCGTCCATCACTTTTATTTTGGTATTTATCACGATAGATTTTAATCCTTCAATTATTTTAATTAAAGGAAAATGCTAGTTCTTCGTAGTGTTCTCCTAGCGTTCTCTCAATCTTATATAAACATGACTTTTTAAAAAAAAATTGTAGTGGTCTCCACCACTAGTTTTTTTAGGCATTAGCACCAAATTTAAGATATTAACACCAAATTTGAGGCATTAACATCAAATTTGATGTATTAGCATCAAATTTAGGATGATTAAATCCATTGTGATACCATCCCTAAAGAATTAACCTTCCACACTTAGGTTTTAGTTTTGAATCAAAAAATAAGTTTTAAAACATTAGAACCTAACTATTAACTCATAAAAATTAATCTATTAGCAAAAAAATGGTACTACAATTTTGTTTTTTCTTAAATCATATTTTACGTAAGACTTAGAGAACACTACGAAGAGAACCCTCAACAAACCCCTTAATTAAAATATCACCCTTTAATTTTTAATTACAACAAATAAGCAGATCGAGTGCCACCTTAAATTTGTAGTGAGACATTAGTACACAATCATTCCCAAGCAATGGGCTTGGGCCTTTCTCACTCAAGACACCTTACAAGGGCCAGCTAGGGGCCGGCATTCAAACCCAATTTCTCTACACGCGTGGTATGTCCAAAAACCAGTGTCTGCCATGGATGGAAGTGAAGTTCTATGGAATACCTTCTATACTGGCTCTTCAATTTGGGATGTTTCGGCAATCTATCCTTGATAGTATTATTTTTCTTAAATGGGCCGGACTCGAGTAAGCACTCACTGCATAACTGAGGCCAGTACAGGATGCCCAACAACACCCCTCCCCATCATTTATGAGGAAGCCCAACAATGGTGGCTAATTGAACTAGCTCATGGCAACCAAGAAGGTCCACATTGGCCCAATGCAAAACATGGTCCCACACCTAAGAAGGACCTATTGAAAAGAAAGATGTTCAGAAGTGACACGAGGGATGCAAGCCGCCCAATTGAAACGTGAAGAGTAAGGGTTATAAATGTCATTTTAGCATTAAAAGCGATCACGTGATCACCTTCTTTAATGGACCCAAAATGCCTCAACGGACAAGATAATAGGATGGTAACCTCATACTCAGATAAAAATACTATTTCACTATAACTAACTAGATATTATCCAGTTCTTTTGAATAGTAAAATATCATAATTTATTCATAAGTTACTTGATGGGCGACAAAATGAAATTATGGTTTAGAAAGCATTAATGTGGTGCAACATCTTTGCCGTCAGATCATGATCACACATTGTGTGGCTTGGCATAATAGATGAGCCATAATATAATGCCCACAAAATTAATTTTTTGGGAATTAACTTGTAGTGTTGTCCATAGCGCCCCCAACTTAATTAACCGGTAACTAACTAATTGGAAGTGATACCCTATTTAACAAATATCAGAGTAAAATACCAATGAAAATGAATTATTGATATGAACTAAAAACTATTACCTTGGTATAGCATCTCCTACTTCAATACAATCCACAACCTTTAATGGAAAATCAAATCTGCACCCTCACACTAACACCTGCTATTCTCCTCAAACTGTTTCCTTTTTATTTTGTTGTTCTGAACAAGCCATGCTTCATATTCCAGCTGAACTGTTTATTCTCAAGGTTTGAAAATTGCAAGTTCTTTGATATGATCATGATAAGATCATTATTATTGAGGATCTATCTAGATAAAATTAGGTTCAAATAAGAGTTCATCTTATTTATAAGATAAGACGAGTAGATAAGAAATGGTTCAAATAAGAGTCTATCTTATTTATAAGATAAGACCAATAACATGGTAGAAGTCTATTTACACTGGACCTCTGTATTAATATTTAAAGGAGAAACTATCAATAAAAAAGTATGAGTTGATTATTGTTTTAGAATACAGTTTATTGTATTTTGGAGGTCAAGGCTCCCTTGAAGTAGCCATTGGAGATCACGGCTCTCTCGAAGTAGCCGATTTATCTTTTTCTACACTTTGTTATTAGTTGATTCGCATCATTCTTGCTCTTGAAAATGAAATCTTTGAGCCTCTAAACAATTGTATCTGCCTCATGATGCATTATGGCTCTACACTGCTTCTGTATTCCCATGCATTACAGCACTAACAGAAATAGATGCAACAAGTTTTATCATTTCACCTATTTGTGGATTCTATCTTGAAAACTAAAGTTGTGAAATCACTAAAAATTTGGGCTTCAGCCATTTTCAAGTGAGACTTCATGCATGATTGGTCATAGCTGGCTGGTTTTAAGATTTAGTTGCTCTAGCCTTCAGTGTTGTTCATGGCAGGTATCCTGTGATGATAAGCCTGTCCTCCTGCCATGGACAAGATAAAACAGGATGGACTGACAACCAGGCATGCCAGGTTAGAGGTTGCAGCCTGGGTTGAGGGGGTTTGAGTTTGTCTACGGAACATGGTCATGAGGAAGGGAACCCTACTTTTGTTGCTTCTTGGGGATGCAGCACATACTACAACTATCTAATTTTGACCTGTCAAGTAGAGTGTATCTGACACTCTAGTCAGTATCTTAGCAATTGAAGGTTCTGGAGTAACTGTCATCAGAATCATATAGAACCTATGAGTCACCCTGGATGGGCCAAAGAATAATTTGGAGACAAGTCTAGAGAATATAGTTTTGTGGGTTTTGAAAAGAAATGCATATGCAGTAAGAAAGACCAGGCTTTTACACCAGATGATAACGACTCTGCAGATAGATGAAAAGTACTGAGCTCATTATATTCCTCCAAGACCCAAGTACTCTGAATTTCAGATCTAATTAGGAATATTGATAAAAGGAAAAAGTTCGTATGTGGGAGCGAAAGTTGACAAGAAATGAATAGTGTTCAGCATGTTCATACTTGGATGTCCTTCCTAGCAAAACCATTCAATCAGACTACGAAATGTACTTAAGGAGTACAAGAAAGAGTACAGAAAAACTTCTTTAAGACATCATATAACTATTAAAATAGTTTACAATAATAGGTTGGATCCTGGATAAAAAGCTTAACATAATCAGAAGTCTCTAGGTGTCGATTCTGGATTTGCTCACCTTAATTTTTAGGCTTAGAATCCATTACTTTCTCTTTTATTTTTTTCCCATAAAATGCATATTCTAAGGAAAGCCCTTAAGGTACTGAGAGCTTCATATAGATCCACCCAACTGAGTTAGTCGACACAACCATGTGGAGGAATATATTGTAATTTGCAGACTTCAATGGTTAGTGAAAAATGGGGCCTGTGATGGGAATGTGGCAAGGGGGAATGATAGCCATCCCATGTGTTATGTTACCGTTTTCCCACTTCAGAGGTTGGAAACATCTAAATGAAACACAGACAAAAGGACACAAACCGCAGCTGTTAAATGCAGTCAGATTTTTTGGAAACTGAGTTCCTCATTGAGGTTGTGGTGTAATGAAGGAAAAAGATGGACCATTGAGCCGAAAAGTCCTGTATTCTTTTCAGCCATTTCATGGGGACGCATGTGGGCTGTTTCTGGCCCTGTTTGGGAAGGCAAAGAATAAAGACCAAGGCCTTATGGGGCCGCTGATTCCAATTTGGAGTCAATGGACACTGTTTCTGGGCTTTATTTGTACATGTTTTTCTCATTTTATCCTCCTATGAGCATGCTATTTTTACAAAGGCAAAACACAATTGTTAGGAGTCCATTACTTCAGCCTTATCCCTAGTTTTGTTATTTGATAATCTACATGCAGTACATTAAAACCCTAATGCAAATATTTGCCACGGATGCTGCAAGAAAACGACGCAATTGATTTCTTCCAGATTATTTCATCATTAGATTTGTGATGGTCAAATTTGTTTGTTTGTTTTTTTTTCATTTATTATTTCTCTCTTACTTTTGGTATGTGTAATCAAGATAAGAGTATTTGAGTTTCATACAAGTTTCAAACAATAATTGTTTGTCATATAATTATCTTAGGTTTAACCCTTATTAAAATTAGGTTTGACCCTCATTTATGCTTTATGCTTTGTCTATTTGATGAGAAATTTCAGTTCGTCCCTAGTTGGCTGTAAACTCAGTAGTTGTACACAACAATTAACTCAAGTGATTGTCATACAATTAACTCAAGAGTAGTTGTACACCTGCATATTGTCATCTATCTCAATCTCCACATATTTTTGAAACTTTTCCTTCAAATTTTATATATAAGTTTACGCTTACAAATTAGGTTTAACCCTTATTAAAATTAGGTTTGACCCTCATTTATGCTTTATGCTTTTGCCTATTCAATGAGAAATTTCAATTCCGTCCCTAGTTGGCAGTTAACTCAAGAGTAGTTGTACACGGCAATTAACTCAAGAATATTTGTACACCTGCGTATTGTCATCTACCTCAATCTCCACATATTTTTGAAACTTTTCCTTCAAATTTTATATATAAGTTTACGCTTACAAATTAGGTTTAACCCTTACTAAAATTAGGTTTGACCCCTCATTTATGCTTTATGCTTTTGCCTATTCAATGAGAAATTTCAATTCCGTCCTAGTTGGCAGTTAACTCAAGAGTAGTTGTACACGGCAGTTAACTCAAGAATATTTGTATACCTGCGTATTGTCATCTACCTCAATCTCCACATATTTTTTAAACTTTTCCTTCAAATTTTATATATAAGTTTACGCTTACAAATTAGGTTTAACCCTTACTAAAATTAGGTTTGACTCCTCATTTATGCTTTATGCTTTTGTCTATTCAATGAGAAATTTCAATTCCGTCCCTAGTTGGTAGTTAACTCAAGAGTAGTTGTACACGGCAGTTAACTCAAGAATATTTGTACACCTGCGTATTTTCATCTACCTCAATCTCCACATATTTTTGAAACTTTTCTTCAAATTTTATATATAAGTTTACGCTTACAAATTAGGTTTAACCTTTACTAAAATTAGGTTTGACCCCTCATTTATGCTTTATGCTTTTGTCTATTCAATGAGAAATTTCAATTCCATCCCTAGTTGGCAGTTAACTCAAGAGTAGTTGTACACGGCAGTTAACTCAAGAATATTTGTATACCTACGTATTGTCATCTACCTCAATCTCCACATATTTTTGGGATATAAGGGGCTTAATTTCAAACCTCTCTACCTTTGAAAGAAGTGTCACCAAACTTAAAAGATGAATAAATAGTGTTTTAACATATGAAAAGCAAGATATTTTGAGGGTGGGTTTGCTTTTGTATTGGAATTATCTGAAACTCCAAAAAGTCTTCACCCTCTTTGCATGATTGATCTAATAATAGTGATATTCTTCTCCTTCCTGAAACGCTGCTGAATAAGCCTCGTGTTGGGCCTTGGAGAATGGATGGTTGGATTTCTCTTTCACTTGAAACAAAATTTAAATGTTTGACTTCTCATTTATGATTCCTGTGGACAGGAGTTTTGGAACTTCTGTCAATAGCTGTGAAGGAGCTACTTCAGCTGAGCTTTTTATGATTTTGGAAGCAATTGCCCAATTGGCTATACATTGTGAGGGCAGTATTGGCACTTCCTTGCTGAAATGCTGCAGAATAATCCTTGTGATAGACCTAGGAGAGTGGATGTATAGTTGGATTTCTCTTCAACTTAATTTTTTTTTCAAATGTTTGACTTCCCATTCATGATGCTTGTGGCTACCTCTTCAACTTCTGACAATAGCTATGAAAGACCCACTTCAGCTGATGTTTTTATATTTTTCGCAACTACCAAATTGGCTCTAAATTGGGATAACATTAGTTTTGGTTAAGATATTAATTAAATGATTAAATTATTTAACCGTCTCCATACAATGAAAGATGTTGAGATGCTTATGACAAACTTGACAAAACAGAACCCATGTGTTAGAACTTAATCTGTTTATCTTAAAACATGGGAAAGGAAAGGAAATTGTCAAATTGTTTTGAGATTAGCTTCCTTTCTCAAACATTCAGGGTATAACAAAATCCCACAGTAGCAAATGTCAAAATTCCATTTTAGACATCTCATTTAGTTTGCTTTAAAACCCCACAAGCTTGGTCACTACCTACCTATGGCTTGTCAGAAAGTATCATGTCAAAAGTAGTCATTCCAAAACATTGAAGCTCATGTGTATCATGACCATGTGCACCATGGTTAGGATTTCTATCAAATGGGAGTAGATTTTGCTTCTTTACCTAATCAAACAATAAACTCTTCGATAACATATTTATTTGCAATCTAAGTTCTTCTGAATTCTACAAACTCTTTGCATATTTATTCAGTTTTCTGTTTTCAAAACAAAAATATTAACAAACAACCTAAAACATAAAGATGGTAAAACTTCACCTTTATACGGACTAAACACAAAAAATACCACCAAAGCACATCAACAAAAATACCTATTCAATTAACTAAAATATTTTCAGTGAGGTTCTTTGTGGCTCTTCCATGTTCATGGCAACAGAGACTTTGTAAATTGTAAACCAATAAATTGTGTCGGTCAAACCCAAGATAATAATTTTAAGGGAATAGTGATGTGGAGCCATCTTGGAATATGGCTATTGGCTATCCTCCAAAGAGAGAGAAAGAGAGAAGGTGGTAGGTGGTGTGGAGTTGGGTTCCCATTGTGATGGGGCCTACTCATCTGATGATAGATGCTTGTGGGCAAGTTGCAAATCTGAAACATTGAATCTGTGGGCCTTTCCTTGATAAAGACTCTGATGGGTATGGGGAGAAAAATAATGTTAATTATTTTGATATTCAAGAGCTCAATAGGTCTCAACTGAGGATGATGTAGCTCATTTAACATGGAAATTTATCAGCAATGACCACATTATTTCTCCGGATTAAGTTGGAGAAAATTTAAAACCCACCTTCTAAATTTACATTTGTTTGTCAGTTTAATAAATTGAGCCGGAAGAATTAGAAAACTGGATGTTGAATTCATAATATTGAGCATTGTGTGAAAAAGGAAACTGGCTGGCATTTAATTCATCATTGACTATGCTACACAAACTGTATGAAACTTTAAGAGGAGAAGAAAAAGCCGCATCATCTTTTTTTTTTTTTGACATGTCCGTACAAGAGAGAGGAGGAAGATTTGAACTAATGACCTCCACTTCACTAGGCGTGATCCCAGCTGATTGAGCTACCTCTTGGGTACATAAGCCTCATCATCCTGTGTCTACAAAATGCCCAAAACATTTGAAAACTTGGGCCTTGGGAGAGGGCTCTGGCTCTATGCTGTCTGTTTCTTTTATTTGTGTGTTAGTACAATGTCAATTTCTTTTTTACAGTCTACAAAAATCTCAGTAAACAAACAGGAATCATCGGATCAGGGTAACTTGAAATCCCCATGGTTTAGAACTGTGAGATGCATCTTCTATGACAAGCGGTGGTTTGCTTCTTTTGCTTTGTATCCTCTTTCCAGGCCTGGCCAATGTCTTGTGCTATTCTCATGGCATCTGAGGATGCACCAGAGAGCCCTCTCCTTGTGAACCCAACTGCATAGAGCCCAGCATTTCCTTTCCACCCATGTGGGAATGGTGCCTTTGGAAACCCATTCTTGGAGAAGAATTCACCTTCCTGAACATAATATAAACCAAAACAAGATTAGCCCATTTGCACAAACCAAATACCAATTACAAAAAGATTCATTCTTTTTTTTTTTTTTAAAAAAAAAGAAAGAAAAAGAAAAAAAAGCAATCATAGAAGAAGCTTCTAAAACTGCCGTATATGCCTAACCATCGTTCAGAGACTGACATGTTTCTCTGACTGTGGCTATCATTTTTCTTCGTTGAAAACCGGCGGCCAAAAACTACATTTCAAACACCCAAGAAAAAAGAAGAGAAACAGAGGAAACAGAACATTTTCGCACCTGAAGCCAAGAAGGGACATTGCTGCGGTATCCAGTGGCCAGAACAACTGAATCAACATCAAGCTTTTCCCCGTTATCAAGCTCAACTTGTCCACGTGAAAGCCTCTTGATTCCAGGAACCACCTTAATGTCACCGGATCTGATTTTCTCCAATGCACCAATATCCAAGACGGGGGTCTTTCCCATGGTGTTCTTGTACTCCAAAGGGCCAGTTGCCGGCCTTTTTAGTCCGTATTTCCCAATGTTTCCGAGCACTAACCACGCGAAAATCAACAGCAGCTTGTCAACCAGCCAAAGGGGTAGCCATTTCATCAGCAAAACCGCCAATTCAAATGTAGATTTTCCAAAAATCTCTCTTGGTAAGACATGAACCTGTTATAGCCAAAACAGAACAAATCCCATTAGAAAAAATTTCATCAAAAAGACTATTTGTTTTAATTACTGTATGGAATAATACTTACCGAGCTACGACACACCATGGAAGGTGAGGCATTGTGGTTGCAGAGATCAAGAGAAACTTCCATGCCTGAATTTCCACACCCCACAACAAGTACTTTCTTCCCCTTGAACTTTTCCCCGGACTTGTAGTCACAGACGTGAATAACTTCGCCGGAAAACTCGGCTAGTCCTTCAATGTCAGGCGTCACACACTCAGCATTTTCGCCGGTGGCCACCACAAGCCAACGGCAAATGTATTCAGCTTCAGCTGTCTTGACGCGCCACAGCCCACTAGTCTCATCGTACCGAGCCGACTGAACGCACTCGTTGAAACGCGGGTTGATCTCGAAGCGCTTGGCATACGACTCAAGATAGTCTATGAATTGTTTCTTTGTTGGGTATTCGGGAAAGTCTTCAGGGAAAGGGAGCTTGGGGAGCTGGCAGAATTGCTTGGGAAGGTGAAGCTTCAGCCTGTCGTAGGTGCGCTTCTGCCACAGAGACGCTATGCACTCTGCTCTTTCAAGCACAACAAAGGGCACTCCTTGTTCTCTAAGGCAAGCCGCCGTGGCTAGCCGGATGGCCAGCTCCGACTATCACCGGACCATTCACCCAAATGCACCGGCGAGAGAAGAAGTCTTCGTGGTCAGCAAGACGAAACAAGTTCTCCATTGTTGACAGAACAGAGGGTGTGAAACAGAACACAGGTTTTGGGACAGTTGAACTAGTTGTAAGAGGATCAAATTAAGTGACAACTTAGGAGCTTGTGAAACAAGAAAGTGTTTTGCCTTTTGAGGTTTGAGGTTTGAAAGTTGAGAGCTTTGTTGTTGGAGAAGAGAAAGTGAGCTTGGTTTGGAGGGAGAGGAGGAGGGGTGGAGGGGCTTTTATAGGAGATGTGTGTCATATGAAAGGGAATTGTGGAGCTATGAGAGTCAAGCCTCAAATCATAAGCCTTTGGGCTGTGGCTGCCTTTTTTATTTTTTTATAATCTTATTATATTTTGAACATTATAATATTGGATCTTACTATATAATTCTTGCTTAAAATATTGTTCAAGGATTGGCGTATATTTTGGGAATTAATTTATTATTTTCTTGGGAAAGTTTTAGCATTCAAAGATGTCAATGGCTTTTCTGTAATTTTATTTTTTTAGAGATTATAAATTATTTTACCTTAGGTAACACCTACATGCCCCCATGGAGCCATGGCTTCTCATCTTTTTCTCTTTTTCAAAATGTTAATGCTTTGGGATACCAATTAGAGAGTGTCACTTTAAATTTAACTTCTATGTCACGCGTTCTCAATTATCAGTGTTATTTTAAATTTAAGATTTGCAATTAAATACTTATATATCAGACTTTCTCGGTCTCCTTCTCATAACTTGGTAAATTGGCCAAATTTCTTGGTAAATTTGGACAAAATTGACATGAGCTGCAAAAGGGTGTTCTTATAAATCTCTGTTTTTGTCAAAATTTAGTTAAAACATAGTCAAACAGTTAGCAATGAAAGTGATGGGTCTCATCCTCATTAGATTCTATTGGCCCACAGGGAGTTTTGAGCCACCATTTTTGAGTTAAAACTAAATTTTTTGAAAAATCTATATCAATTAAGTCGATGTCCAGGTGTCAGGTAGGGGATTATGCTGATTAGGATTAAGCACAGGTTCCCACGTGGTTGAGTGGCTGAGTCAAGCTGCAAAGTGGGCCTCCATCTGGACCCCCACAAGCCCTGCAAGCATTGGGATTGCTACTTGTAAGGCTGTTTCCCCGGCCCACAAAGCCCATTCTGCCAACCCGGCTTTCACAAGACTCTACTGCCATGTGTCGACCCCACACATGCCCAACTCATCTCTTTACTAACTTCCACACTCGCTTTCTACCTTCCAACTAAGCAAATTAAATATCTACTCCACCCCTCCATTAATTTTAAGCTTAATTAAAAGTTAATTTCCTCACTAGTGAGCCTTATATATATATATATATATGGAATTTGCTGGGGGTTCTTCTGGCGTTCTCCCAATCTTACGTATAACATGATTTAAGAAAAAATAAAATTGTAGTACCGTTTTTTTGCCAACTAATTAATTTTTATGAGTTAATAGTTAGGTTCTAATGCTTTAAAACTTGTTTTTGGATTTAAAACTAAAACCTAAGGATGGAAGGTTAACTCTTTAGGGATGATATCACCCAAAATGAATTTGATCATCCTAAATTTGGTGTTAATGCCTCAATTTTGATGCTAATGTCTCACAAATTTGGTGCTAATGCCTCAAATTTGGTGCTAATGCATGCCTAAAAAAACTAATAGTGGAGGCCACTATAATTTTATTATTTCTTAAATCATGTTTTATATAAAACTGGAAGAACGCCAGGAGAACCTATGGAGAGAACCCCTAGCATTTTTCTATATATATATATATATAGGTTCATTATAGACTTGGGACCTCTATTTTAATAGTTGCTTTTTTTATTAAATTGAAAAGGATTAAAGATGCATGCTGATGATTAAAGAGGGATTGAAAAGCCAAAGCACACTTGGGCAAAATTAATTAGAAAACTATTGTGTAAAAGGGTTAGCATGCATATATATATATATACTGCATAAAGCTCGATCTTTGCATTTATTTACACAACCCACGAATCCAATACAAAATTAATAAATTAAAATTGAGAGGTTTGACCAATTTAATTAATTAAATGAATTAGATTATAATTAATCTTTACAGTCTTATATTTATGCTTGGACCTGATTTAAACCCGTTAAGAAGCCGGAAGCTCATAACCCCTTTGGTTTTGAATTTTTCTTGTTTTTGTCCTTGAATTTGTAGTGATTAATGTAGTTGATCTCTTTAATCCCAACAAAAGAATCCTAACTCTAGAGAAATAGAGTCAACTCGAGCTTAGTAGTAGGTTGTTTAGAATTTAAATATTCTGCATATTTTGTTGCTAAACAAAGCTTCGATTTTCGTTAATGATACGTGGAAGGTTAAGAAGCATGGGAAGGTTAAGAAATCGATAAATATATGTGTTACTTTCGGTAACATAGATTAAAGATCGTAGTCTAGAGTTCGACACGTGTCCTCATGGTAGAGATCGTGCAGTGGGATTTTAGCTTTTGTGGAGTAGATTATTAGGGTTAGTGTTTGCACTCGTGTGATATAGGGTTGTGAAAGTACAAAACTTTTGTGGGTTCATGAAGGGTTTCGAGTTGGAAAAATCATGCGATGCCCCACTCACCCACTTGGTGCTCTTGAGTGATGAACAAAATTCTCTATGGGGGGAAAGAGGGAGGCATGTGCATCAAACCTTGAACTCCACGAGGGACTCTCCTTTTCATGAAAAGATTGGGAGCTATGAGCTTGGCGTTTCTAAGTTTTTGCATATTAAATTTGCTTTGGAATGAGTAGTATGATCATCATATCATTCCACCTTTACTCTACTCACCTCCAAAGCCCCCCTTTTTTATTAAAAAACAAGCCTCCAAATGCGACATACAAAGAGGACATGAGAGAAAACAGAACAAATTCTTAGTCATATCCATGCATGATATGATATAGATATGTGTATCCTTAGCTCCCACCAGCCTTGCAATGCTCCACATCCAGCTGGAATATCATTTTTCCCGTCTAAATTATGTTACGATTTAATCATTTAATTAATATTTTATTACTCTCATCCTCTCACGTGTGGATTTAAACTCTCTCAACAAATGAGACCCAACACATAAAATATTTAACTAAAATAGTAAGTGGGAAGTACTGATCCTTTTGAGGGGGAAGCTTTCTACTTAATTTTGGGAAGAAATGGAGAATATATATATTTTTTTCTTCTTTTGTAGGTAGCAAGATCCTAGGGCTTTCCTCAAAGGAAGCTAGGAAGGAAGCAATTAAGCAAGCGCGTTAAGTTTTACACAGAATATATATATGTGAATATATATAAAACTCTAAAGAAAGGAGAAGTAGGGCAAAATGAATAATTAGTTAAGAGTCACGCGTAGAAGAAAGGTGCATAAATCATTTGGATATTATGTTTAAGCTACCGCTAGGTTGCTGGAAGTTCAGTTCCCAACTTCACTCAGCAGAAAGTGATCAACTCACTCGGTGCACCTCTCTATATATATATTATATTGATAACAACGATATAAATATATATAATATTAATGCCCTGCACTTGGCTGCTAAGATATATCACCCACTGGAGAAAATAATGCAGAAATATTACTAGTGATGCAGTAAAAGGATTGAGTGGAGCATGCTTATTCCATAGGGTAATAATAAGGTTGTAACTTATGTAGAATATGATTTAAGAAATGATTAATTTTTATAAGTTAATTATTAGGTTCTAATGCTTTAAAACTTATTTTTGGATTCAAAACTAAAACCTAAAGGTGGAAGGTTAACCCTTTAGGATAATATCACCTAAAATGAATTTGATCATTCTAAATTTGATGCTAATGTCTCAATTTTGGTGCTAATGTGCTCACAAATTATTGCTAATGCCTCAAATTTGATGCTAATCTAAAAAAACGGTGGTGGAGGCCACTACAATTTTATTTTTCTTAAATCATGTTTTATGAAGTAAGAGGTAATTGAGAGAACCTCTGAGGAGAACTAGCATTTTCCATTTGTTAATGTGTTTGAGATTATGTGACATAAAAGTGAAAACAATTTTAAGTATTTTGTGCATGTTTAGAGTTGTTTGTTAATATTTTTGTCAATTAATATATACTCTTAATTATTTCACTAATTATAAGCTGTCATATCGATTTATAAGGAAATTATAATAAAAATTGTAATATCTTAAACATTTTCCTTTTTTCCTTTTCTCATAGGAGCAATATGGTACTATATATTATATGCTTGAGTATATTATGTATATATAATATAGGCATGGAATTGACTTTTTGTGATCCATTAACTAGTGCCACAAAGATGGTTATAACAAGTGTTTTATTTATAATTTGTTATATATGTTAATTACCATTTACATAGTTCCTAATAAATAGTATACAACACCACCCCCACCCCAACCCCCCCCCGGGGTCCTGTGCAAGATTGGAGAATTTGACTCGTTGGGATTAGGACAAGTGTCTTTTATATACGTCCTATTATAGGACTAGGTACATATTTCAATGAATTTAATTCCAACTGAAACTGTACCCAAACAAAACCTTTCAGCCATTCTTTTTCATTAATATTTCCTACGAAGTTTGGTGGAGTCTCCTAGTGCATGCCTACACACTAATTCTTTATGGTCAAACAAAATGGAATATATATTTATATTTATATTTCTTTTATGGATTAGGAAAGGAAATATACACATATCTTAATGGAGTTGCTGATATAGAGGATCCTCTATGATATTAAAAATTTTGAGGTTAGGTTCAATTCATGATTAAGAAAGGGCTCCAAAAGATTGCAAGAGGTACTTCTTTATAGTGATGAAACTTTTAGCTCTCTCTCCAACTTCCATCATATATATATATATATATTGAAGATAATACTGATTGTAGCCACGACTTCAAATGTTTATAGTAGCATCCCTCATTGTTGTTTAGCTATAAAAAATTGCATTATTAGGCCACACAAATCATTAGAAGAGCATAATGTTGCATAACTCCTTTTCCTCTTACAAATATCTATGGCTCTAATTGCCTCTTGAGTGAATTTAAATTCAAGATCTTTCGATCGAATGGCTTGCGGATAAGGATCTATGTTAATACCAAAAATATTCAACCAGATGATTCAAGAATTTCGTCCTATTAACTAAGAACCATGATATACGGTATACCAAATGGGAAGATGTGATCAGAGAGAGAGAGAATATATATATATATATATATTGTGGGAAAATTCAGCCTCCTTGATTTATTTGTCTAAATATATACAAATAAAAAAGCAAATGAGGGATCACATGGTACTTGAGAACTATAATGGAGATTAAAAACATATAAACACAGAAAAAAATAAAGAATATCTCAACAAATCTATAAGAGCACATTAGAACCTTAGAAAGATTTTGAAGATCTTTGTTTCCAAAGTCTATTCATTTTTGTTGCTGTTGTTGTGGTGTTTTTTTTTTTTTTTTCATCTTTCATGTGATCGTCACTAAGTATTCATTTATTAGAACCAAATTAATGTACAGGCACTTAAGTATATTTTCTCCACCCCTAAGATTTTTTGTTTTTTGTTTTTGTTTTTTTTTTGGAACATGGCAGACCATTTTGCTTCCAAATATCGGATGAGATTTCTGTTTCAATGGAATTGATGATGCAATTGATCATCACATGATGGTCAAATTCAGTCAACATACATGATCTACGAAATAAGTGGGGGCAATCGGAGATCTGTAGGCGGGAGAATTCAATCTCCCTCCAACGCTTAAGTCGACAAAATGAAATTGTATATGCTCAAAAGGAGAATTAGGGTTTCTCATATTCAGTATATCGCTAAGAGAATAACTTCTATATATAAGGACTTGGCACAAATATTTGTGCCCTTCATAATCAAGAGAATGACACATCAGTATATATGAAATAGTAAAAGTGAATGTTATGAAAACACTAGATCTTTACCTTTCTCCCCCTCTTTTTAAGAAATGTGAATATTTGGTATCTTTATAACACTCATTTTTGTTGTTTTATCCTGATGTGCCATCCTCTCAATGGATGGCTCAAAATGCTTAGTTTGTGTTAAGTCTTTATAAAAGTTATTCTCTATAAGTATGGTTGTATGTAAAATGGCAATGTGACTTTCCCTTGAAGAAAGTATTAAACAAATAATTAAGTGACTAAATTTACTTATTTCTATAAGTTTAAGATTTTGGGATAATTAGTAATTTAATAAAAAGTTCTCCATAAAGGGAGAGGATAGCTACTATAAACTAGGGTTGAGGGCTCAGAAGTTAGACCTACAATTTACAAAAGACCCATGAAATGTTAAAGAGGCATAACAACACATCATTTAATTTGGACAAGTAATTAATTATGTAAACACATGGTTCGCTTCAAATAGTAATAATGTCTTTGCATGAAATGTGTTTGATAGGTGAGTGAGTATTTTTAAAGCATGTGTTATTTATTTATAACATGAGCCTGCATTTTTAGTAGTTTTGCATTATATTTTTAGTAGTAGCAAAGGGATTTAAGAAAAGTTTTCAAGATCGGTTTTAAGAAAGATTTCAGTGACGTATGGAGAAACCCAAGATAAAAGTAATAATTAAGAACATTTTCTAATACAACATTTTTAAAAGGGGTTCAAAATGAAAGTTTTTTAAGCAATTTTTAGGTAAAAGTTTTAAAGGGAAATTTCAGAAATATGGGAAAAAAATGAAAGGGATTTAGCTAAAAGTTTTCACAACGTTTTGATAAGATAAAAACCCTTTGATGAGTTTTAAAACAAATTTTTATGTTATAGGCTTTCAAATTAGAAAAAGAAAAATAGTAAATTTGGAATATTCATACAATGTTTTGGTGTTGTATTAATGGGTGACTTGCATTAATACAAAGACATTTCATTACTGAGCCGTGGACTCATTGTTCCACTTGTAAAAACCCTTGTTTTACAGAGTTTGAGACAATTACAGCTGCATCGATCAGAGGAGGGACCGAGGTAGGAGAAGAAAGGGCATAGGAATTCTAGTAAAGAAGTAGCTAATTAATTAAGAGTAAACAACATGCAACTTGAAGTAGTTTAGTATTTTTGTGCGAGGAGAATTTAGCGTTCCAGTAAATTATTATTTATGAAATACTCGATTATTTAGACTCTTTAAAAATAAGTGACCTTTACTAGAGTAGCATGATATATTTAACTTTAACTTTTTCTAGTTAATTTACAATCCCTACTAACCTTAACTTAATTAATTGATGGAAACTTTTTTTTTTTTTTTGAAAATTACTTTGAACAGCTATGAGGTATTTTGTTATGAGCTAGGTGCAATCATGGAGGTGGTAAAGGTTGGATAATACATGGGTAACATGTTCATTGTGGATGTGGCTAGCTTTTTAGACTTTTTAGCTATATATCTTTTCTAATGCCCGGCTAGCCTAGTGTTCAACATCATTTGAAACAAATTATTAACATAAATTAAGAAAATTAATCTAATTAATTGATCATTAGCTTTGAAATATAGTTTAACAATATTCCACCGTTTTTTTGGGGCTATTAATACAAATTAACCGCCACCATAACTAAGATATTATTCTGTGTGTATAAATTGCAACTCCCAATTAATATTGATTTAAATAAATCAAACTTCTCTAAAATATAGTAGATTCACCTATAACTTTGGAATTACCCTAATATATAGTGGATATTTATTAATTAATCACATGGATTAATTAGTTTATCAATAAAAAAAGAAAAAGAAAAATTATATCAGGGTACGTATATTAATGCCAATAATAGAACCCATTAATAATATATATATATAGTTAATATATGAATCATTATTGAGCTTGAATGTGGGTGATCTCATCATTTGATCATTAATTCCCCTCCTCCTTAATTTGCTTTGTTGAAACATTTCCCGACGGCAATATTCGGTTGATGAGGTCGGTAAAACAGTTTGAATGAAGTTTGAAGTCATCCCTAATTAGGCCAGATACCATGCATGTTAGGGGCATTGCATCTGCTGCATGCATGTGGCACATCGATCGACGTCTATGTATGTTTTTATATAAATTAATTTAAGAAAATAAATTAATGTCTATTTTATGTGAATTAATTTTCTATTTGGGCTTCTCTTCATCCTAGGTGCCGCCCTCTTCCATGGTTATAGCAAAACCTCATCACTCTCTACACATGTGACATTAATTTTATAATTGATTAATGACTAACTTGGGTTATACTTAACTAATTGTTCTTGCTGAAGGTCAATTGGTAAATCATGGATTAGTACTCTTGATCGACTAACTTTCTTAATTATCTCAACTTATGATTTTGACTAATGCCCAATATTGGAAGACATAATAACGATGACAAAGTTGAATAAATAGAAATCGTATACTCTAATTAAAATGTACATGAGAATCATATGACATATGGGTCTAATAAATAAAAGGCCATTTTAATAAAATGAACTTGAGGTATTTTCAAAAAATAAAAAAAAAAAAAAAAACACTTTATCCTATTAAGAATTATATCTACTGCTTATTTTGTTATTACATGCTTATGATTTGACAAATGGGTACCCACAGAATGAAGAGTCATAGAACTTCGATCTGGTCAATCATGGTCTCACGTACCCATGTTATATGCTTACCATGTGCAAGTGGTGAGAATATCACAGTATCAAGAAAAATGTTAAGTTAGTTAGGATATTAATTAAATGATTGATTTTTAAAAATAATTTATAAATTTTTAGGATAATTAATGATTTAATAAAGTATTAGTATTGAATTTGAATCATATCTCTATAACTCATCTTTCATTTTAATTAAATATTGAGTAATATATTACCCTCTTCACAACTTATTTCATATTACTAATGCGGTATGTTTTAATTAGCTTTTCATGTTAGCCACTTAAAAACAAAAGAGAGATCACTTAAAACATGCTACCTTAATTGATGTAAAAAAATAGCATTACTATTAAAAATTTTGAGACAAACAATAATTTAACATATTATGAAAAAAAAAAAAAAGAGTTAATGTTTATAATTTCTTTGGACAATTATTAGAATGGAGAGAGAGAGATGATGATGTATTTTTTAATTCTCAAGGTTCTTTGAGAAATGAAGCCGTTGAACTTCAAAAACGTACGGCTACGTGGGTGTTTTTCAGCTGCAAGAGATTCATGCACATTCCACGTTCGATCAATTGCTCACCATTTCCATTATTCTTTATTTGATCCCTCCAAAGCTGCTAAGGCCCATATATATATATATATATATGAGAGAGAGAGAGATCATTATGCATTTTGGTGCCCCTCTTATCTCCATGCAGCAGTTTTCTTGAAAAACAATATATATATATATATATATATATATATATATATATATAAGAGATGTTTTCTTCAACATTTCATACTATATTTGAATTAATTAGTTTTTAAATGCGTTTAATTATGATTATCTTTTGGTTCACAAGGTAGGCATTATCTAAGGCCAGTAACCACAATATTAGTGGAGATCGATGGAGTGTGATTAATTGTGCTTAAAACATCATATAAACCGTCCAAAATTAAATGCTTACTTAACTGTGATTGGAACTACTCAATCCCATGTGACCCACCTTAATGCAATTCTATAACCCCATTACTTTCCCAAAGTAGATAAAAATAGTCGGTACTTAATATTGGAGCATTTTATTTTTTATTTTATTTTTTTGTATAACTGGTCAAGATTGAGTAATTAGGGTTTCATGCACAAACTAGCTAACATGATAGTTCATATAGTACTTATTATGTTAGCTATTAAAATATCAACCCTGACATAATATTTATTATGTTTACATACTAATGTGACAATTTACAATGACACATGACACTTATTTCCATAATATGTGAATTGTCACGTAAATTTATTAAAAAAATGAGTAAAAAACTGCAATATATATCCCTAACATAACAAAGGTGGACTCTCTAAATAGTAATTAATAAGCTCCATGACATTGTGTTTTAGCCATGCTTTGACTCCAACATCTAGATAAAATAACTCCCCAAGTTCATTTTACCTACTGCATAAAGTTGGTTTGTTCATTGTCTTTTGAACATATCTTGATTCATCTGATTTAGCATTTCAAAACCATGAGGATCGAGGAAATTTATAAAATATGGGTTGAGAACTTGAATCTAATTGTTAAAATATTAATTAAATAACTAAAATTTTCATTTTCTATTAGCTTAAGTTTTTGAAATCAATAGTAATTTAATAAGTGGTATCAGAGCAAAGGTCATGAATTTGAATCATTGTGTCATTTCGATTAAATATTATACATCTAGAAGTATTGTTATAATATTAATTAAATTCATTATTTATTATCAATTTAAGCTTTCAGGATTAACGACAATTTAACACTACTTATAGCAAAGTAGTAATAAAAATAGAAGAATGCTACGGTTTTTTCTGGTGTTCTCCAAATCTTACATGGATATTGTTTTTTTTAAAAAAAAAAAAAAAATTCTACGACATAAGATCAAGAGAACACTAGCTAGAAGGAAAGGAACTGTAGTATTTCTCATAAAAATAGTCGATCTGATTTGAGTAACTAGACCAATATATATTAATCCACCCTTTGACTCTCTTAATTCATTAAAAATTTTAAATCTGGAATCTGCATGATCATTGTTTAAGACAGGATCAATCTGTCTGAGATGAACAGTCTTAACCAACTAACTCCATAACTATAATAACTGCAAACATATTAAATATTACAAGAATATTTCTCAAGTAGGAGTACAATATCTTTGAGAACATGACAAAGGGTTTACCAAAAGGAACAAGAACATGACAGACGATTAGATGCTTTTGATTACATCATTTGACAAAACTTGAATGTATATCCAACTACTTGACCGTAGCATATTCAGAAGAGGCCACATGGAACAGCCGTTTAACCTAAATTTTTTGAAATATTACGAGATTTTGATGAGACCCTTTGTGAGAAATTAGTCAAATTCGAATTATTCTTTATTTTAATTAATTAATTCAATCTGCCAGACTAACATGTGCAACTGCACCTGATCATCTCACATAGCTAATAATCTAGCTTTTGACCATCAACCAACCACCATATTATAATTTTCATCATGTTAACAGGTTTTGGACCTCCAACAACAAGCATATCCTACAATCCCAAAAAATAAAAAAATTTGTGTGTAGGTTTGATAATATTAGGTTTTGAAATTTTTTTTAAAAAAAAAAAAGAGTTTTGATGTGATATAAATGTACTGAAAATTTATTTATTTATTTATTTATTTGTGGGTAGAACTGTAGAAGAGAAAGGACATTAATATTGTCTCTTGGAGCCCTTTTATAGCCTATATCTCTTGTTAATTATGAGAATTATGCATGCGTAGCTTTCTAGTTGACATTGACTGTGAAGGCATTTGGATTATGAACAACAACCAGATCCTAAAATTGCAAAAGACGAAAAAACTACATATTTTTCATTTTCAGTTTTATTTTTGGTAGAAGAGCCAGGGACTATATTTTGTAAGAATTTTTTTCTTTTCTTTTCATTGGAGGCAAGGCAATCACACCTAATCGCTTGAATTCAGGCCACCTAACTGAGAATTTTCTTAATATTTACTTTCAAATAATTGGCCACTTATTGTTTGAAATGCTAAATAATTATATATATATATATATAAATATATATATATATATTATCAAGTCACCATCCCACTTTCCTATTGTATTGTTATATGACCAATTTACAAGCTTGAAAGGTGGATAGGTGAAATTGAGAAATGGTTTGTTGTATTTAATAGTGTAATTTTAAATGATGGACATATGAGAACACATATATCATGAAAATTTTGGTCCCATTTATGTGGTTGGCCTAACATTTCAATAATTAAGATTTCTCCAGCAATTTTAATGTTTAAATTTCTAACAATTTAAATAACAAATGTGAAAGAACTCTTAAGAAATTCACTTGTCTGAGTAGGTCTCAGACAACTCATTCACATTTTCAGATAAGTGAGTTCTATAAAGACTCTCTCACATTTACAAATAGTCCAAATCCAAATTTCAATAGGTTGCTACTGGTTGATGTGTCAATTTATCGGTGTATGAGAAGATGACAGATGGCACTTTCTCAAAAGAGAAGTTGATAGCCCTTTTAAAACAAAAGTTGATATTTGCCTTTGTTTGATGATGACATGCTTAATCACACCGGCCCAATAAGTAGTAAGTACACACCGAGGTCACTTTTCCATGGGCCTAGCCTTGTGCACACAGTCATAATGATGCCCCCACAAAATCCGTCCCTTTTCACAAAATTTATGCATTTAATATTTGATTTCTTTGTTTTCTGATTTTTTTTTTTTTTTTTTGGCTTTTGAAACTTTGGGAAATACAAAAATAAAGTTAAAATCAGAAACCCAATTGAAGCATAAGAAAATTAGGGATTCAAGTCTATCATAAGCACTCCCTAGATTCATTCCCCCATATCCAATTACTAAAAACTAACTCTAATTATAACATACATCCCGCAAATTAATGACCCACTAAATGAATAATTTAGGTAAGAGAGTGCATTTTTAAAAGTGCATGATTTTAAGTGTCCGGTGTTAAAAATTTCATGTTTTCATGCAACTTGTAAGGGGGTGTGTTTTAAAAACGCATGGTTTTAGAAGTCAAACTGTACTTTTAAAAATCATGCTTTCAATAATTAAAATTTTTGTGTTTTTTGTGTTTTTTTTTTTTTCTCAAATGGTACATTTTGAAACCGCTAAACTAAATGAATACTAACCTATGATGGATTAAGATTATTACCTTTGAACTCCACACTTGCCCTTTTCCTTAAAAAAATCAACAATTTTTTTTTATATATATTTTATTTTTCAATCGTGGCCGCAAAAATTCATTAGGACATGATAAGATATATATATATATATATATATATATATATATATATGTCACGGGATTATCTATATTGTAAAGTCGGAGTTGCATATTCATGTACCATGTGGCTATGAAAATGACTGATTTTGGATTCCTCCTATAGGGTCCACACCATCTTCACCTCTTAATGAGACAAATTTGAGTGTATAATTGATGGTTATATGATTGAAAAATGATGAAAGTGATTGCGTCGGCTACCTAGTTTTTTTGTTTTATTCAAAAAATAGGCTTGTATTTATTAGTTTTTTATTTTATTTTGGGGTTAAGGCCCCCTTTAAGTTGGGGGGAGATGAGATTTAATCCTCTTCTGGGTTTGTTGGATTTGCATTGCACAAGGCCTATTCATGTCCAAAGCCATTAAAAAACTTTATAATCTGTTTAGATCCCAAATAATCCATAATTACTACCATTAATCTCATCACTATTCAAGCCTTTATTCTTTTGGGATCAAGATTTAGTGTAATAAGAATGTTTGAATCTCACCAACTTAGTCGGCTTGTTGAGCAACCTCATTACATGATTCAAATCTTCTTGATGTTGTCATTGCCATTATAATTCATGGTCACATTTTCATATGTTTGTTCCACTGGTCCCTTTTTCTTGGACAACCTGTCTACCTGCTTGGGCAAGTGAGCCCTTTATAAGTACTTATATTTATTGTCTGAATTACGAAATTGTTAAGGATTTGGGTCCCTTTATCTTAGTCAAACCTTCTACTTCAATAATGGTCCTCTTGATGTGCGAGATTCATGTAATAAGGTTGTTCGAACCCCATGAGGCACCTAAGCCCCACTTGATGCACTCATTTCATGAGATTCAAATTTTCTTGATGTTGTCATTGCCATTATAATTTAGCGACACATTTTCATATGTTTGTCCCACCGGTCCCTTTTTCTTGGACAACCTGTCTACCTGTTTGGACAAGTGATCCTCTCATAAGTACTTGTATTTGTTTTCTGAATTACGAAATTGTTAAGAATTTGGCCTTTTTATCTTAGTCAAACCTTCTGCTTCAATAATGGTCCAAAGATAAGAACTCCTATATATGGACAGCCCGGGGGGAGGGGGGTGGAGAGCTGAGAGCTCTACTAAGAACAAGCTCGTGGCTCATGCTCATCTTAATGTTTACAACCAATAATAGGCCCAAGAATGACAAACAGGTGCATGAAGCATGTGGAAGATGGTGACCAAGACAATTGCTTGTGGACAGTGTGGGTTGGTCCAGTCTATAAGTAGCAATAGACACACACCCGTGTGGGAGGAGGGGTTTGAATTGGAGGGACCAAGAATTATGGTCCAACCACAGGGTGTTCAGATGGCTGAGTCAGGTGAACCCTCGAGACTACCCACATGGGCACAATTGACATCTAATATCAACCCCAATTTTCCTCGGATCAAGATCTTCTATATTTCAGTAAAATGGACAGGACTCGTTTTAGGTTCACATTAGATTTTAAAGATCTAATAATAGATATGTTAGTCATATATAGGGTTGAAAATGTGGTTATTAAAATCTACTAATTGCCTTCGCTAACTACCTATGTCGGGCAGTTAACCGGCGGTTAGCGGTTAATAATCCTAAAAAGCGATTAGCGGTTAACCACCCATCTTTTACTACTTGTCACATAGTGAATATATTAATACATAGAGGTGTTTGGAAAACCCCATCACTTTCCTCCATAAATAATAATAATGCACTGTTCATGAATTAAAAAAATAAAAAATAAATGATTGGTATGAGAAAATGAAAAAGTGGTATTGAAAAGTGAAAAAAAAAATTGTTTTGTAGTGATTTTTTTATTTAAATAGTAAATGATGTGATATAAAAAATAAATGATTTGATATGTTTTTTTGGGGAAAAAATGAAGTGAATAGTGTGGTGGAATGTGAGGGAATGTGTTGCCAAACAAGGCATAATTTTAAATTTTTTAATGACATGACATTATGTACAACGTTAAATGCAACAAAACAAAATATGGACCGTAAAATAGATCATTTCTATTTGTTTGCATGCAAAATCTATTATTTATGTGTCGGCAAAACTAGATCGCCAACTCTATTGCAATGAAGAATGAAGGGTGGTCCTTATGGTCCAAACCCTAGTGAAGAATTTATTGTGGCAGAGAAGGGTGTAGTAAAGACTCGTGTGTGCTATTTGGGCAGTCCCATGTGAACTCCTCATGGTTAGCAGCCTACAATGTACAACTTTCTGCCCCCAATTCAAACTCAAGTTTTGGTTTCATTTCAATTACTCGTCCCTATTCATTTATTGTGTAGGGAGTCAATGTTAGCCCTTTCTTCCTGTCCAAATCTTATCAATTGCATTTCAATATCAATTTTTAGTTTTATTTTCAAGTATTTGTCTTTGTTCATTTATTATGTAGCAAGTCATTTTTAATTAGTTCGTTCTGTTCTATCCAAATCTTATCAATTCCGTGATTTTTATGATTGCTTGGATATTTAATGTAATCTTACGTAAGCGTGAATTCTCTTCTGCTTCATTTAGGTTAAAGAGTGCCGTTATTTGTTAAAGGTAATACAAGTTCCTTATAAAATGACATGACACTCCATTGTTACATTAGTTTGTAAAAGACTTTTAGTTAAAGCTATAGTACTCCCAGTATTTTCCTAAATTAAAAGAAAAACAAATTCAACTCAACAAAGCCTTTGAGGGTTATTATCATTTCATGTATCTTTTTTCAGACAATTTTCTTCTTTATTGAAAAACCCTAAGCAGACTCCAACTAATTGTTTATCACAATATATGCGGAATTGAAACAATGAAGCAATAAACAATTCAACAAAATATCAAAAGCAATAAGCAAAGCGGAACCACAGATATTTTGGTTCGAAGAG
This sequence comes from Carpinus viminea, assembly GCA_013348765.1. Taxonomy (NCBI): domain Eukaryota; kingdom Viridiplantae; phylum Streptophyta; class Magnoliopsida; order Fagales; family Betulaceae; genus Carpinus; species Carpinus viminea. The sequence continues at coordinate 25,741,398 of CP054667.1, forward strand.
GAAACCAATTAGAGCACTTCTCTAATTGTAAAACCTCTAAAGGCGACAAACCGAAATCAACTAAATCGTAAAAAGAAAAGGATTACAAGATGTTCATACTCACAAAACCTTTGCTATGACACGATCTTGTATAAGACAAAGTGACCCACTGTCTTCTAGCGATAGCCCTTTCGAGAGGCTGGCACAATCCTTCTCGTGATTTCCTTTCACGGAACTCCGGTTGACTTCACTTCAACAGACGACGAACAATGATGAACATTAAACTAAACACTCCAAGAAAGAACTTAAACTCTCAATATCAAAGGCTTTCTTGGCACTGACGGCAAATTCTAGATATAGAATTAAGTAACCTAAACAGTCAGAGATCTATTTATAACACCTAAAGACTTCTAGTCTCAATAGAACTCAAATACAATGTATTTTAGACCTAGAAGCTACGGGCCGTCCGGACGGTAAGTGGGCTCGTCCGGACGGGCTATAAAAAAAACGGGGAACATGAGTTCATTAATGGGCCGTCCGGACGGTAACATTGGCCGTCCGGACGGTGCTAGGGCAAATGCACTTTCTCCTTTCTTTTCGCGCGGCGCGTTCGGAGGCGTCCGGACGGGTTGCGAACGGACTTCGAACGGACTGCGAACGGAGCACTCGGGTTTTAGTACTGGAGTTCTTAACTGCATCACGTCCGGACGTCTATGAATCCCGTCCGAACGCTTGGCTCTTTTCTTTCCATTTTGCTCACGAACATTAGCCAATACTTCAAACTAACAAACTCCCCCTTTGGCAATTTAGAACAAAATCATCTCCCCAACAAACTCCCCTTTTGTCACAAATTGACAAAATATTTCAAATTTCTGAAACACTTAACAAAAACATCAAGGCATATGTGGAAAGGAAACAAAAACAAAAAAATAAAATAAAATAAATAAAATAAAATAAAATAAAATTCATGATTAACTGATAAAGAATTGCATATAACACAAGATCATGAAGAACGAAACTCCCCTAAAACAATACCAAACAATCAACAAGAACCATTTAAAAAAATTTCTCCCCTCAAAAGTCAAGAAAACACAGGATGCATACATCACAAACTCATGATTTCAAGCAATGAATATTCCAATTTATCAAAAAATTTAAAATATACATGAGAGTTATATAAAGCACAAACACTTTACATTTAACCCAAGCAATGCCAAGAATTCCATTCAACCCATGCTTGTGTGTGTGTAAGCCAACCATTGAAATAAAACAAATTTATAAGTTGAGTAGGAGGTTTCACTACGATAAAGGTTTTAACAAGCAAATCAAATCAAAAGTCAAACCTTATCATACTAGGGCCTAGCCACTCTCATCCAATGCATTCCTCTTTTGAAACAAAGCAAGCTTGACACTGTGAATTCAATTCCTTTGGAATGTATTCTTTGAATATTTTATTTCACATTTTTTTCTTCATGAGAAGGTGTCTTGAAACATTTAATGCTTTGAGAAATGCAGGAATTTATAAGCCCTAGGTTCAACTAGCGTATGGTCAATTTGATAGATACAACTAGTCAAAACCCTCATATAGTTACCTCACACAACTCATATTAAAAAAAATTTAAGCTTAAGTGTGCACAAAAGTTTAAAGCATGAACAAAGCATTACAATTTAAGCTTAAGCTTTAGGTAACCACAGAAAAAATGTCCATTGAAATAATATGACAACTCATGCATATTGAAAACTTTTTAAAACACAAGGAATTAAATCCATGGAAGAAACATGAGCACATAATGGACATTGGACACTCAAGGTGCATCAGACAAGAGAAGGAAGAAATAAAAATAACCAAATTAGAATATTTTTGTCTTTTTGAAATTTTCAAAATAAAATGCACACACAAAAAATAAAATAAAAGACAAACTAAACAAAAAACAAGACAAAACAAAACAAAACATGCTCTAGGATATTCAAAATAAAACAAGACAACCAATCCTAGGCATGTGGTGACTCACCTAATCCAAGGTGAGATCACCACCACTCCCCCTCAAGGGGTGAGTGGTATTTTCCTTCTTAACCCAAATTTTCTTCGTTTTGGGAACAGAAGTGTGACTCTTAGCCAAGTCATTTAAGCTGGGTGATAACACCCTTCACCATGTTAAATAATTCATCATGACTATTTCCAAAGAAGATAGTCTCTTTTGACTCATGATTATTCAAGCTGAAAACAATTGGTGAATATGCCCAATCTTACCACAATGATGACATGTAGGAATGAACCTTTGAGTAGGTTGGTTCCTTGGCATATGAGCACGTCTCGGTGTAGAGCGAGACACATAAGAATATTAGAATTTCCTTACCTTTCTTACCTCTTGACACTGGATGAAGCATTTCCTTCTTCTTAGCCAAGTTTTCTTCTTTACACAGGTTTCACAAAAATCAACTTTGAAGGAGAAACAACATTAGTAGAAGAAACAACAGTTATCAAAACCCAATCCAGTTCTATCAAATGAATGTTTACGATTATGCAACATGTGATTAAGTTTCTCATTAGAGAATGTGTTGAGATGATTTCTTGAATCATTAAGATCATTCTCTAAGGATTTCACTTTGGCAATCAAACTATCATTTTCAGATTTCAAGGTATCATGAATAGCATGTGAATCATTCAAGGTACTAGGCAGTTTATCCTTTTCAAGATTAACTTCTTTAAGTTTCTGCAAGGTTTGCTTATTCAACTTCTTCAAATTATTGTATTCCAAAAATAGAGCATTATAAGCATTTTGTAGATCACCTTCCTCTTGATTCATTGTCACAAATACCATAATCACTATCTAGAGAGTTACACTCACTAGCCTCATGCTCACTCTCATAAGAAACCCCAAAAGCTACATAATTAGCAACATTTTCAGCTTTTTCTTCATTGTCGACTCATCACTTTGAGTCACATTAAAAAACCTTACCTTTTGAGTTTCTCAAATTTCCACAATTTGCGGATGTGTCCAATACCCCACATTCATGACACTTAGGACCACTAGGAAATTTATCCTTGATCAAGTATTCCTATCTTGGAGGTTATCTCTACCATCATGCCTAGAATTTTCAGGATTTCTTGAATTTCTACCCTTAAAATTTCCATTTTTGGTTTGAAGAATTTTCGAAATTTCCTGACTATCATGGCAATTTCCTCCTCATCTCCTGAATCCTCATCTGTTGAACCTCCAGATTTCTCCTTACCAGCAGTTTTGGTCTTAAGAGCAATATTTTTTGAGTTCTTTGGTTGAGGCAACAAGAGCTCAAAAGCGTCAGAATTGACCCTACAAGTTCCTCTACTCTCATAGTATCCAAGTCATTTCTACGGTTTATGGCGCAATTTGGGGCAAAAACCTAGTGGGTAAGGATCTCAAAATTTTCTTGATTATTTTTGCATCAGACATTTTCTTTCCGAGATTTATAGTATTGTTTCTAATACTACTGAGCTTAGAATAGAATTCATCAAAAGTCTCATCCTCTTGCATCCTAATCTCTTCAAACTTTGAGACTAACATCTGAAGTTTTGAAGCTCTAACAACCTCGGTTCCTTCATGAGTTATTTCTAAGGTTTCCCATGCTTCTTTAGCTATTACACATCGAAATTCTTGAGAATTCTTCCATGGACAGCCGTGAAGATGGAATGTAATGCTTTGTCATTTGCGGAGAGGCACGATTTTCAAGAGTTGTCCATTCAGCCATTGTTTTATCGGAATAGACCATCCAGATTCAACAATATGCCAAACATCCACAAATTTAAGATATGCCCTCATCTGAATTTTCCAAAGCGTATAGTTTGATCCGTCAAAGGCGGGAAGAGAATTAGGTGCAACAAGTATAAGACATTTTGAGGAGTCTAGGATCACACTCAAGAATTAATCCCCTCAGAGTGAACCCGCTCGATACCAATTGAAAACCCTAAGCGAGACTCCAACTAATTGTTTATCACAATTTATGCGGAATTAAACTATGAAGCAATAAACAATTTAATCAACAAAATATCAAAAGCAATAAAGCAATAAACAACACACATATTTTGGTTACGAAGGAAACCAATTAGAGCACTTCTCTAATTGTAAAACCTCTCCAAGGGCGTAAACGGAAATCAACTAAATCAAAAAAGAAAAAGGATTACAAGATGTTCATACTCACAAAACCTTTGCTATGACACGATCTTGTATAAGACAAGTGACCCACTCGTCTTCTACCGCAGTAGCCCTTTCGAGACAGTGGCACAATCCTTCTCGTGATTTCCTTTCACCGGAACTCCGGTTGACTTCACTTCAACAGACGGCGAACAATGATGAACATTAAACTAAACACTCCAAGAAAGAGAACTTAAACTCTCAATATCAAAGCTTTCTTGGCTGCAGCAAATTCTAGATATAGAATTAAGTAACCTAAACAGATCTGTAGAGATCTATTTATAACACCTAAAGACTTCTAGTCTCAATAGAACTCAAATACAATGTATTTTAGACCTAGAAGCTACAGGCGTCCAGACGGTAAGTGGGCTCGTCCGGACGGGCTATAAAAACACGGGAACATGAGTTCATTAATGGGCCGTCCGGGGTAACATTCCGTCGGACGGTGCTCAAATGCACTTTCTCCTTTCTTTTTTGTGGCGTTCGGGCGTCCGGACGGGTTCTTGACGGACTTCGAGCGGACGCGAGCGGAGCACTCGGGTTTTAATCGAGTTCTTAAGCGCATCACGTCCGGACGTCTATGAATCCCGTCCGAGCAGCTTGGCTCTTTTCTTTCCATTTTGCTCACGAACATTAGCCAATACTTTAACTAACATTTATAATAAGAGAAATACCATTTGATAAAAAGGTCAATCTTCAAGTTAACACTACTTCTAGCTTGTGGTTGCTTTTAAGCCCCATTGGGCTACCTCCATTTGTTTTATTCTTTGAGTTCTTTTCTTAATAGATCTCTTATTAATTTTTTGTTTTTTCTTTAAAAAAAAAAAAAAATCAATATGGCACCTGTAAATCCAACTCACAAAAGGCTGTAGTGGAGGAGCCATTTACTCAGTAAGACCTAACCAAGCACAAAAGCCCCAAATTTTCCTCTAATTTTTCATGCCCACACCTCTTGCCATATGATATTATTCTGCATTAAAATTTGAAAAATGTTTGGAGCTCTACACTTTTTACAACAACTCCGTTTATATATGTTCTACCTATATAACTCTTTTACAACTTGCAAGCATGTGATCCTCTAAATACAAAATGTAACATCCCCCAATCAAATGTTGACACGTACCAACAAGTTGTAAAAGAGTTAGGTCTAGCATTTTCCCGAGCACACATTAAAAATTCACACATAAAGCATAGTAATCAGGCATTTGATAGTACTAGTAAACAATGGAAAGAAACAAGTTAGCATCAAAGAAATTGCCAATGGCATACCACTTAATAAGGCATGTAGGAACTTTTTACCAAATAAATCTCATATTCTTTGTATATATGTTCATATATTGTGTCTTTTATACAATGAAAAATTGGGTGGAGAGAGCAATACCTCAGCCACCAATGTAGCCCCCTAAACGTCCTACAAACAATGCTGCCCAATGGCAGAAAAACGAAACCAGACAGAATGCACACAGCCAAAAACAAAGATACATCCTTGCCCCTTTCAACTAAGAAAATTGTACAATTTGAATGCTAAAATAAATGAATAAAAAATAATTTTTGATGGGGACTTGGAAATAGGGAAAAATAAGTAAAAAAGAGTGAGTGGAAAGGCTATAGGATTTACAACCACCAAGGCAAATGACCGAAGAATTAGAAACGCACTGCCTGCTGGGACGAAACACGCGAAAAGCGCGCATGAGCTTCTTTAGCCTTACTCATGTAAAAATTGGAAGGCAAGATTCTCAAGAAGTTCATCTGCTGGTTTGACTTCAGAGAAATCCTTATCTTGCAGAGAAGTAGAGAGGTCATCGACCGAGAAGGGAATGCTGCATTGAGAAGCATGGATTAGTTGATATTCAAAGTGATCTATTGCTTCATTTGTTCCGATGGAAAAGTGTAATCGAAATATTATTAGAAGTGTAAATGGAAATATACAAGAGAAGCACCTAACTATTATGTAATTGCTGCTGAAGAAAGCATGCTCATATATAGTTATGACATCCTTTATTAGAGCAGTAAAATGATCATAGATGAATGAATGTCTAAAAGAAAATAAAAAGAATAGAAAAGATTTCCTTCATTTTACATAATTAAAATAAATAAATAAGTCCTCTTTCCAGTTATATTTCTAAATTATCAAGCTCCAAACACACGAGTGTCATGGGAATTTCTGAAGCCATTTATGGATCTACTGTTTTAGAGTCCCACAGAGCAGTTGTAAAAGATAAGAAACTCTCACCCAGAATTGTCATCCAACAAGTAGGAATTGCTCCGGCATCACTGGAATCCTCTGTCATAAGTACCCTCATGCTGGAGATGACCTGTTGAAAGAGTAAGGTGAAGTTGCTAAGCAATCAAATTCACTTAAGAAGATTAAGAATCACAAACATTACAGAAGACCTTTTTTTCATTAAAACCCAAAAGGCGCACCCAACTTAACTACATAAGAAACATTACAGAAGATATTCCTACAAACAAACTTACATCTGGAGACACACTTCGAGTATTATAGTTGTCATCCTTGTAGAGAACACAGATTCTGTACAGCTGCTGAACACTTAGGATCTGAAAAAAGCCAAGTCATGATGTCAGAGGGAGGGATTGGGTCTCTCTTTTTTTTTTCCTGCTGACATTGGTCAAATATCATAGATCCATTTCCTAAAGTTTAAACAACCACCTCAACTGCCACTCTAGAGAAAGATATGTGAGTTAAGTTATTAACCCAGTTATTTGGTATCTATTCCGAAAGTCATGCTCCTTAATTCTTATCTACTTAAGGCCTTCCTGCTGTAAATCAGTAGTCTTAAGTAAAAAGCCAAAGAGAGAGAGAGAGTGAGAGACGAATAGAGTCTTACAGGGCAGAGGTCATTGGTGATTTCATCATAGGAAATTCTATATTTTTGATGTATGACCTGTATATAAAAATCAGTGAAAATCAAGTGAGCAATACAGCATTAGAGCTATTATTACTAAAGAGAAAAAATACAGCCGTGACAACGTCTAGTTAAAGCTGCCAAATAATTTTCCAATTTTGGTAAAATGCAAGTAAAACCACAATAACTGTGCAAGATATCTTTCAGACAATGTGAAAGGAACTATTATCAGATGTAAAGGTAAAGCAGTGCCTTAGAAAGGACCAATACCCTGTCTCATGAAATGTTTTTTTTTATAACTAATGAAGCGGCTCTCATGAAATGTTATAGTTTGAACAGAAGTTATTGCATAATATTAACAATCTATCTTCCATTTGGCAAAGCTAAATGGCATAGGTGTTACAGAAGATGCTGATTTAACAAGTTCCACTGCTGATAATAAAGTATTAGACAAAAATAGACAAGTTTCAATCTAATTTCTGGAACAGTGTAATACAAAATATTCTCATGGTAAACCACATTGAATAAAAAAACAAATCGCATTATGTTAATATAGTTAGAACTTGTTTGTGATTGCGTTTGAGATGTCTAAAAGTGCTTTTAACACTCAAAAAGCCCGTTTAAAGAAATAAGTACAAGTTTGATAAAAATATTAAAAGCACTTTCAAAAGTTCAAAAAGCCTAAAAATGGCCAAAAAAACACTTTTGATAAAAGCTTGAAAATAAAGCTTTTGCCCAAAACTCTTTTTAACTTATAAGCTTTATTTCTTAAACGCAATCCCAAACAAACTCTTAGTCCATCAATCATATTAATATTAATGCACACCTTGACAGGTTTAAAAAGTATAGAAAATTATGTAACACTTCTCTTTTTTTTAGGGTTAACTAGAAACCCATCGAGTCTACAGCCTAAACAATGAAATGTACTGTATTTCTTCCCTTAAATCCCCTTGATACCTAGTGAATATATTGAAACTCTTAAATATATAGACATGTCAACAAATAATTACAGCCAGGTAATCCCTCCAGAACAGACATTGGGTTGGACATAGTCAATCTGCATTATAGCAGTAACAAAAAATTTAGAGGGAGGCTCCTTGAAAGTGAATTAATATCCATTGTGTTCAAGAAACAACTTTGACCTGAAACCCAACTCGTCTATTTTACCAATTCAGTAATAGGCTTGCAAAATAATGTGATCATTCACCTGATAATTAGAAGTGAATGATCACATCATAATTTTGAAGATCACCCACAGGTACAGCAAAATCAAAGTACTTATAAACCAATATGAATTAAAATCATGTTAAGCACATCTTAACAAAATCAAAGTTCCACAATGATTAGGAAAAAAAATTCATCAAGGACCACATCGACTGCAATATTGAAGAAAGTCTTAACATGAAACCAAATTAACATACCAAGAAACCAACGGACTGTCTTATGTGCTTCAGTTCATCCCATGATGAGCCTGCATACTGCAATCCAAGGAAATCGGGTCATGAAACCAGGGAAAACTATGAATGCCTACAGCAAACAAAGTGCTCCATAGGTATGAATGATGTAGGTAAACACACATAGAGACACACCGACATGAAACAAACCAAAATTAAGAAGTTGCCCAAAAAAAAAGATTACCTGTTCTTTCGCTTGGCAGCACCATAGCTCCAACTCGGCTAACCCTGATTTCACATATTCCCCATTGCTGAATGTACAACACTCGCGACGCAGAAGAAGGCTGGAACATCATAAAAAAAAATTCCAGTATAACTAAACTTTTTAGCATATGTAGATGACGGAATAAAATAACTAATTACCTATTAAAGAGTTGTACATTGATATATGAGAAAGTCTGAGTGAAGATCTTCTGGACAAGAATTGGAGGCACCTGAAACCCAACAACTATAATCACTTCTTTGCATTTGAAGATGAAAAAAACCCAACAACAAAGTTTGGCATTACTCAAATTTTGTGAATCTAAAATCTTCAATGAAGTTACATACGAAATTTTCTTTCAGTGTATCGAGGAAAGTATTGAGGGTCTCAATAATGCTCTGCCAGTAAGTTGATGGAGAATCTTTCCCGAAAGACCGCCCAGATCTTAGTACTCCCTTCGATGTTCTTGGAGCCTATATCCAAATTACACGTTATACATGGAACACATGAAACTTCCTAAACAACTTTACACGAGCATAAGTATCGTGGCTGAATGAAGTTTGGCCACCCCATGTTCAGTGATGGACCCACGGGCCCAGGATTTTGCAAAAAATAAATAAATATTTGTGGACTTGCATGTCAGCATGTTCTTTGTTTATGTTTCCTTGATTGTCATTGGAAATGAATATTGGAAATCTTGTACTCTATTGCTTCAATTCAGTTAAATCTTATAGAATTATTTGTTGAATATTGTCTCTGGCAAAATCGAAAACATTTACTTATAAACCATGTAATCTTGGTCACTTTCATCTTTCTTTTTAATACTTTTCAGTTCTCTCATAAACCATGAAATCATGGTCACTTTATTATTTTTTTCTTTTTAGGAAAAATGATGGTTAATTTTATCTTCTTTTTGGTACTTTCTTTGATTCACTACCTTTTTTTTTTCCTTTTTTTTTCTCAGAGCAACTTAAGGTTTGGCATAAAATTTGTAATTTTTTTCATTTTTTCCACTAAAACTAATTTGTGGATGCAACTTATTTCTTAGCCTAGATACCATTGAATTTTTGAGCAAATTTTTGGACAGTTATACATCTTTGAAGTTGCAATTACCCTCTCCACTATCTCATATGCAGTGTAGAAATGAAAGTGTCATAATTGATAATTTTTATAATCTATCTGTTTAATTATCTCATATATTAAATACATTTTATAATTTACATAAAGCATATTTTTGTATAAGCACTTGAAGATTAAGTCACCAATCAATTGTTAAAGAATATATATATTTTAAATCACATCTGGTCCCCTAAATAAACATCCGGTTCCATCCCTGCCCATGTTGGCGGGCAACTGCATTGTGTTTGGTTGAATAGAGTTGATAAATGAAGTTAAAAGTACCTGGATACACAATGAAAGAAAGATGAAATCTCCTTCTTCAAGTTGTCTCGAATAATTCCATAGATTTTCTCCACATAGGCTGTGAGCTGCTGCTTGAAAAGCAAAGCTGGGTATTTAGCTTCAACCTCTCGAACTACATCAATTGCAGGAACAGGAAGATTGGCAGAAGAAGGGATGAGCGAAAACCCTGGTAATTGAATTACAACGTCATATTACATTAACAAAGAAATGGACTTGAAACTTAAGTAATCATAATTTTGCGTCACAAAAGGAAAGTGATACATAAAATCTAACAGAGTGGATTTTAGAATCTTATACCATGGCCATCCTCCCAAAGATAGACGTTGGAGCAGGTGGTTTTCGATGTGGAGTTGCACCACTTGAACCAGCACCCTTCAGACTTCTTTGGAGCAAGAACAATAAAGTAGATGTATTTGATAACCAATAAGCCATATCCTTATTCTCATCTTGATCCTGACATCAAGAACATTTATCATATCAAACTTCTAACACTAGAAAGAGCACACCAAATGCAACAAAAAGCAAGCAGCAAACCAATTCTTCTACACTTGTGACAATTTGGCTACACCGCTAAAAACAATGCTTATTACATCAAAGTTGGAAGTGGCAGGAAGAGAGACACTGCCTGCAGATACCTGGTCATTTAATTACAGTGTACTTCTAGCTTTTAATATGCCTTTCACTATATAATATTATATTATACTATATAATAGCTTTTCATTACACCAAAACAATATAAACAATATAATATACCTTTCACCTTCAGACAAGAGATAGAAAAATTGTACTGTTGGGGATTGAAGGGATACTTTGGGTTCATGCTTCCCTAGAATAGCATTTGACCTGAGGTGTGCCTCTTAAGTTTTCTTCAACAATTGCCAACTCCCAGATGCATTATTCTTTGTAGGTACAGATAAGTAATTGGGTGCTTCAAGTGGGTTAATGATCACATTGAAAATGTCCATAAACAAAGTAATCCAGTTACCTCGATGGCAGAACCAATCATCTGGATGAGGCGATCAAATACACTAGTCCTTTCGCTTCAAAAGATTTCCAGTGTAGAAGGCATTTGTAGATGGTGAATGCTGCAACAGGCTTCCATGACTGAACCCAATGTTTTCATAACACAGCTAATAAGAGCATCAACATTCTCCTGTAACAAAAGCAAATCTCAAAATGTTAAAATTAGTCAACCTACACCCTGAAAAAATAAATAAATAAAGTATGGTCAGATGAAGAAAATAATGATTTCTATAAACACAGACATGTTGACGTTCAACAAGGGATCTCCTGAACTTGCTATCAGATTCTGTCCCAAACTTCTTAACAGGTGTTGCACTCTGGAGTTCCTGCAAAAATAAACAATTATAAATGACCAGTAAAGAAAAAAAAAAAGGAGTACAATAAGGTGGATACTACAAACATAGACTACAAAAGAAACCAAGAAAAGAAAAAAGTAAACTACATTGGCTTTGTTCTCTTCACTCACATGATGACCATTCTCCAATCTCTGCAAGTAACAAAAAACATTTATTAAAATCAACAACCAGAGAGAGAGAGAGAGAGTGACAATTTATTTGGCAGTGTATGTTTACTTGAGTTGCTGGAGTCTGTAGATTGTCTGATGTCTTTTTTACAGGTTTTACCAATCCTTGCTGCCGAAGAATTTTGTTTTCAGACTCAATGTCAGAAAATTTTTCTTCAAGCCTGCAAATGAAAGTAACAACAATCAAAATGAAAACACTGAAATTTGGAGAGAGAAGGGCTTTCCAGGGTGCCAGGATGGGGGGGTGGGTGACAGATTAACCACAGTTTGAACAACATGCGTGCAAACACAAGAATTTTTCACTCTACATTAATATGTAATATGGATCTATATTCTAATCTATGTCCAACATTACAAAAGAATCTTGACCAGTACACCCACCTCTGCATAGCAGTCTTTAGCTGAATTATTTTTGTTTCTGCATCCAAAGCTTGCTTCAACCTCTCTTCACTAATTTTGCTTGCTTCTTCATATTTTTTCTCCGTTTCATCAATTTTTATTTCCAGTGAACTAACCATGGCCTGCATAATTTTTCCAGAAAGCAATAAATAAGCAAGAAGAAATGAACAAGTACATTCTCGAAAACTAAGATGGCATTCTTAGGATGTCTTAGTAAGTAAACAAAGGCAGTATCCTTCAGCAGATTGCAGATCCTACACTTTCAGCCACATTACCTTGAGCTTTTCATTTTCACTGCTAAGCTTCTCCATCATTACATGGTCAATAACTGGAACCTCCTGTATGACAGGGACTTTCTCTGCTGCCCTTTTTGCAGCCTCACATTCTTTCTCAAGCATTGTTTTAGTTTCCTTAAACTGAAGTTGCATCTCTTGCAAAGCAGAATGTAGTTTCTCGTTTTCTTGTGTTTTAGCCTCTTCCAAGTCAGCCTACAAATATTATGAAAAACAAAATATGAGAAACACAATAAAGTCACAGAGAAACATTTTTAGCAAACACATCTGCACATTATATAGAAACTTAGGCTTTTACTCTTTTCCATATTTCTTTTCTATAAGCAATACAATACAGGCATTCATTGAATTCAATTTATAAATACCAAAATTATATTCATTACCAAAAACAGCTCCATAACCTATAAGCTCAAGTTCATAAACTAATACGAGGTGAAAGCCTGTAAGAGATCTTCTGACAGAACTTAGGACATAAAAATTGCAAAAGTGAAATAAGATGAAGAAAGTTCCCCAGCATACAAAGCATATTTTCTTCTTTTGTTTTCTTATAATTTTCTTCTGGATTCACTAATTTATTCGAGCAACATTTTTCAATCTTTCGTCATCTTTGAATTTGATAGCTTTCAATCTAAGCACCAGTACCAGTACGAGATACAGAATACAAGATGAATAAGGTGATAGGAAGATTCTTGGAAAACTAGGATGATACATTTGGGACATATTTATTTATTATTAATGAATACATATTTGTGCGTGTATATCATATTAATACTTTATTTAGAAGATAAATAACAAATACCAAAAGGTTAAGAAGCACATCTAAAATCAATATTCAAGTAACATATAGGAAAGAAGCATATAGTTAAAGTATAAAGTAACTACCATCCATGCTTAGCTTTCATATATATATATATTCACAAAATACACTATTTTTAAATATCACCAAAATAACTTCAATCAATTTACTATTAGGTCTTTTAAATATTTAAAATTAAGCATTTAGATCTGCTGTTCAAATAAATTTTCCGCAAAACATTTTTTTATGAATAATTTTTTACCCCTGGGAGGAAGTGGAATTTCAAACTAGTGACTTTCACTTCATTTGGAGTGGTCTCTAGTCATGTCCCAACTATATTCCAATCATTTGCCAAAGTGTCCTGCTATGTCCCAAAGTATCCAACTTTAAATTTTAAATTTTATTCATGGAAAAAAAAACTTGTATTCATGGAAACATATCCATCTGAAACGCCACACACATATACTTCAACAACTATGCTTCGGAAAGAACTGAGTACTCCATATAAAAACACAGAAAACCCAAATCTTTTTAAAGTTATCTAACATACAACTATCACTCTGTGATTTAACGTCAATGTCCATACGTTTCCACTCTTCATCTGTAAGTATTGCTATCAACAACACTTACATTTGAAAAATTAGCCATGCTTCAAAACCAAAGTCAACAATTGACAGGTAACCGATGAGGCTCAAGAAAATTCATGGGCTCTGATTGCATATTCAGACAAGCAACACAATGAAGCAACTTGACACCACTCTCAATAGATTAATGACATAATAACACCTACCTCATGCGTTTCTCAGCTGTAATCTCCAGGTCAGTTCTTCAACTTGCTTTTCCAGTTTATTTTGGCAGCTTGGAGCACCAGTTTCCCTTGCAGCCTGTACACAGAGACAAGAAAAAGCTGAGAACCGATATTTCACACACCAAAGCAAAAATTTGCAAACTGAGCAGCTTAAGAAAACCACGTCATCAAAAACATAAGTATAGCAATCACAAATATTCCTGATTTTGCAAGTAGGAAACATGTCAAAAGCAGGCTCTTCTCCTTGCGATCTGGGCTATAATAAGCGCTTGACAAGTATTCAATATCTGTCTCATAAATGAAGCTGAATTTTTATAAGATGTTTCTTCCCATAAAGGAATTAAATACTCCTGATTAAGAAACAGAAGTTTGTCTGCTTGATGTGGGTGCAGAAACACTGAATTAGTATTCAAGCACACTTCAAAGCATTAAAAATCCCTGGCATTCTGGGAGAAATGAGTTTAATTACCATTTAATTTGTGGATGGGAGCATTTCTCAGAGACCTTTACTTGGCATAAGAGGAGTGACAAGGAATCATATGGTTTTCAATTTCTAAAAGTGCAGAAAGGGAAAGGGTGAGGTGATTAGCATGAGCAGACCTGTGAGATTACGAGGAGAGTGAAGGCAAATGGTTCTGGTTTGGGAATTCAGGACAAAATGGGGCGGTGAGGCATGAGAGAGAGGGAATCCTGGTTGCTATAAGGATAATGTGGTGGTTGTTGACAGTGGAGGCGCTTATGACAGTTGACAGATTCCATGGGATCGTAGTTTCAAGTACAGCCACTGGATATAAGGGGTTATTAGGGATGCAGGGAAAGGTGATTTTCAAAATTATTTCCACCACAGGTTAATGCAGGGTGACAGCACAAACTGTCATGAAGCATGCATGAAAAGTGTGTACTTTTCCAACCTTAGGGACCCAAAAACAAAATCTCATTATCGATTTTACCTGTAACTACAATACTTTTGCCTAAACAATGTCACAACATAAGAACCAATAAATAAAAAGAAAACATGACAAAGGAAGAAGTAGTCACCATCTTAAGGTTTCGTAGTTCTTTTCGAGCAACTCTTCCTCTCCATGCACATTGTGTCGTAATTGCCGCTTTCTTTATCTTCATATAATGCAGCCGTGCCAAGTATTTGCGACACTGGCTCTGCAGTACAGAATCAAAAGTATTCCAAGTTAGCGAGGATTTTTTTTTTTTTTGATAAGTTTGTAAGGAGGAAATAATATACAAAACCGAAAGAATTTCAGCTACAGAGCAAAACAGCAAAGGTATGACAGTAGTGTATACAACTCCTTCAGAGATGTTAATATTGCAAGAAAATATTTCAACATTCCTAAGAAAATAACAAACAGAAAGGAAAAAAAAAAAAATATATCCTTAAGAACATTAAACCAGCTATCCATTTTGTAAAAATAAATATTTTACCTGAAGAATAATTGCAGCTCTAGTCTGCCTTCTGATGCGTAGCTCAATACGAGCAGCCATTCCACGCACTCCTGTCTGAATAGAAACAGCGGAGGAATGCAATTCTTTGTAAGCTTTCCTAGCAAGAAACATCCGCAAGTCTCTCTGGATCATCATAGAAGAAGCTTCTCTTCGCATGCCCTCGTAAATTTGCCGAGTAAGTTGTCCTGTAATCAGCATAGACAAAAGCTAACAAAAAGTATATGCAAATCTGGATGTCTCAGCAGATATGAGTACAAACTATAAACTAAAAGATCAGGATGTCCAAAGACATCAGGAACAAAATTTAAATACCTCTGCATGCAGCTTGAATTTGTATAACAGACCGACGGAGCAAGACATAACTTTTACGGGCTAAATAAGAACGGACTTTCCTCTGAATAATGCTAGCTGATCTTCCTAAGACCTCACTTCTATGGGCATCTAGTTCTGCCATCTGACCAGCCCTAAGAAAAACTTTTGTTTTACCAATCTGCAACAACGAACAGGATCATAAGATCACAAAATCTATCCACAAAACAAATATATAGCACAAGTAACAAATCAGCATTTTATAACAGCAAAGACAAACATTTAAGTTTCAAAAAAACTAACCTATACACCTCTCAAAGCACTCACCACTCCCCCACCCCACCCAAAAAAAAAAAAAAAAAAACAATTCCCCATCACCTAAAATCTATTGATATTTAGTCGAGAAACAAATGGGTGCATGGCGCTCAAGATAGAATATACTTGAAACCAAGCCCAGCAGTAAAGAATGTGTCAATCTCTCTACACTGTTAAGTCCAAATACTGTAAATTTTTCCAGTCTATATTATGCAAACCCACATTCTAGTGCCTCTACTTAGCTCAGGGACATCATGTCATTGTCAATAATGCTTTCATGTCTTTTTCAATGACCAAGCAATCTAAATCACATACAAGCTGATCCATATCATTTAGGTCCACGGGAGGGGGGACAAGTAAACGCCTAATGTCACATGTATTATGTTCCACCAGTGAACTGAAGCAACTCCAGTAGCCCATAAAGAAGATGAAATTAAGGATGACAGTACTGAAGTATAAAGATCCAGTCTATACAGTGAACATGTGAAAAGAAAGTGTTGCACCATCCATGGATGACTCAGTAAAATCTTGGTATAAGGATTCCCTAAAGGTGCTTAAACAAGCTTGTCACGATTACTCAAGTGATCCAGGAAAAGCATCAGTATTATACTTTTGCAGTAGTCTTGTAACACCATCTTGCATGGACTATTATGATGTTAATGCGTTCATTCCCCAAAACTTAAGACCATATTAAATTAGGAGAAAATGATAGAATTTCAATCTGTGAAGAATGTCTAATCATCATCAAATAATTACCTGATAGCCTTCAAGTCCCACCTTCTCTAGAAGCCTCTTGCAAGCAATGACCTCATCAGAACTGATATTATATTATGATAGAAATATGTCAGGACATTTAATGGTTAGGCAAAACAACTTACAAAAAAATAAAACAATCAAAATACCTCCCATCCAAAACTTCAGGTGCAAGGAGGCCAAATCTGTCTACAAATTCAACAAAGGGTTTTCGAGTGGGAAATCCAGCACAGCTTATCCTAATTGCCTCCATGACTCCCTGGAATGTGACAAATAAAATATGAATAAACTCGAATCAAATGCAGTAAATTTTAATTACCACACCAACAATATTCAAAAATCAACACTATAAGATATCAAAATTCTTACCCCATAACGTAGTTGTTGAAGAACATTTTTATTCTCAAAGATTGATGGCTTAAGAAGATTATTGGGTTTTACACAAGAATGTAATGGGCTCAGTTGTGCTGAGAGTTTCAAGCAGCGCTTGCAATTGTTGCTGCATAAAGTTAAAAACAGGACTTCACAACCCACCAGATAGAAGAAAGAATCTCAATTTTTTTTTTTTTTTCCCATAAAAGAAAAGGAAAACTGTCATACCTTAAACCGTGAACCAATTGAAGAGAACTTTGATGATTTGGATGAATCCTCAGCTAAAGGCGGAAATAAACCCGCCACAAAGGAGCATCTGGAAGCACTCAAGAGCCCCTGATGTTCAGCTACAACATAGTCTTTGTTCTTGTCCAGGAACAGTTCTGTTTGATAAGTGACCTGAAAGTCATATCAAAGTTTTCAGTGCATGTATTTTTTATAATTACCTCTTGCTTCTTAGGTCTGAATTCTATGACCTATACATCACTACAAAGAACAATGTAAACAAGCACACTTACATCGCCAGCATAATGGCAAATTGTGAAGTCACTACGTGATAATTTTGGCTTCGTGAAGCGATTATGGTTTTTGAATGTCTGATACAGCTTTTGGGCAAATGTTTCATGTGTTGATCTTGGAAACATACTGCAGAACACACAATTCAGCTATCTCACAACCAAACAGTATATTCAATGAAATTTTATGAAGTGATATAGAGAAATTAAAGTAATATACTACATAGTGCAATACTTACCAAGCTTCATCCAGAAGAGCAATAATGCCACCCGGTTTCTGAAAATCCATTAATGAACATATAAAAAATCAAATGCACAAGACATGAATAAAATGAAACTAAAGACAGCCAGCAGCAGAGAGAGAGAATCAAATTTTAAATTGAACACCCCATGACCACAATGATTTCATTGTTAAGTTTATTTAACTACAAATAAAGAACAATATCAACTACACTAAGTTTTGGCTAGGGAGAATTAAGAAAAACCAATAGCAGCATCAGCAACAAAAATTACAGAAAAATTATTAAACAAGACAAAATGGAAGCTGATATAAGTTATCTTGGAGTAAACTTTGAAGTTAATTTTTATAAGTAATCAAAATATTATTAAAAGCACTACTTAGTTACATTGGGAGAATACAAGAGAAACACCTAATTAGGATGAGAAAATGAATAAGAAAATTATGAGAACTAAGCACTCTGGGAGCTACAAACTCAGCTGTCCAAGCTCTGCCAATGTACTCTTGCAGACCTCATATATTTTATCATTTATTTCCCTCCAAAGACACCAAAAGAGGCAAAAAGGCACCATATTCCACATAGCAGCACTCCAAGTGCTACTACCAATCGACCAACAAGCTAACAAGTTAGCTACTGTATTAGGCCTCACCCAATACAACCCAAAACCTTTTTTTTTTTTTTTTATAAGTAATAACCAATCTTATTAAAAGCATAAGGTGCCCCAAAGTGCACATGAAGTACATAAAAGATCACCTAACTAGAAGAAGAAAAGCGAGCAAGGAAATCATCAAAACTAATCGAAAACGAGGATGACGGCGTGCTACGGTTCAAACATACAAAGTGTGAAAACAAGATGATAAAATGCCCTCTAGAGATCTCTCCAAGTCCTCAAAGCACCTATTATTCCTTTCCTGCCATAAACACCAAAAAAGACACATAGGCACCATCTTCCACACTACCTCACTCCTCTACCTTCCCGAAGACCACCAATAGGCTAGCAAATCAAAAACCCGTCTAGGCATCACCCAGGCCAACCCAAAGCGACTAAAGATGGCATACCATAGAGCAGAAGCAACCTCACAGTGAAGAAGGAGATGATCCACTGTCTCCTCGCTCCTCTTGCACATGCAACACCTGTTTATCACAATGATGTTACACTTCTTGAGATTATCCAAGGTCAGAATTTTGCCTAGAGCTGCCAACCAAACAAAAAAAAGCTGCTCTTGGAGGAGCCTGCGTCTGCCACACACCCTTCCAAGGAAATCTCCTACCCTCATTGCAATCCAAGGAAAAAAAGAGGGCTTCAGCTTAAAAAGACCTCTTTTAGAAGAAATCCATTACAATCTATCTTCACACCCTTGTCTCACTCTGACTAAATACAACACCTGAAAAAAGGACGCAAAGATTTCCAACTCCCAATCATGTACCTCTCTAGTGAAACTCACATTCCACATATTTGAACCTCCCAACATCTCCATATTAGCCGCAACTGAAGCTTTCTTCTCAAGAGCTATTCCATATAAAACTGGAAAGACTACCTTGAGAACCAAATCTCCGCACCATAAGTCATGCCAAAAGCTAATCCTCATTCCATCCCCCACCACATATCTAGTAAAGCCTTTGAAAGTCTCCCACCTTTCATGACATTCTTCCACAACCCCACCCCATAAGCTCCTCCTAGCTCAAGAGAGCAACACCCATCCCATGAGCTCCCATACTTCGAATCTACTGCCACTCTCCACCACACCTCTCTCAATCCCATAGCGCCACAACCATTCTCCTAAAAGTGCATGGTTGAACACCATTAAATTTCTTATACCCAACCCTCCCTCCTTGATTGGAGTGCAAACCTTCATCCAATTTACTAAGTGGAACTTGAACTCTTCGCCTATATCACCCCATAGAAATTGTCATTGTAGCTTCTCGATGTGTTTAGCAACACTCACCAGGATAGGAAAGAGAGACAAATAATAATTAGGCAAACTAGCCAAGGTGCTCTTGATAAGAATGACCCTACCACCCTTCGATAAATACATCCTTTTCCAGCTAGCCAACCTGTATTCTAGCTTCTCAATAACCCCATCCCAAATATGCTTGGCCTTGAAAGAGGCTTCCAACAGAAGACCGAGATACTTCACTGGCAAAGAAGCAACCCCACAACCTAAAATGCCGGCTAAATACCCACTTGCTCCACATTCCCTACCAGAATTAAAATCGACTTTGCCAAGTTTACCTTCAGCTCAGAAGCAGCTTCAAACAACAAAAACACAGTCCTCAAATAACGCAGCTGGCTGGGCATGGCATTGCAAAAGATCATAGTGTCATTGGCAAATAGAAGATGTGAGAAGGAAGCATTACCGACTTTGAATCCTTCTAGCTAGCCCTCATGCACTGCCGCTGAGATCATCTTGCTCAAAGCCTCCATCACAAAGACAAACAACAACGGAGAAAGGGGGTCCCCTTGTCTCAAACCCCTAGAGCTACTAAAAAAACCATTAGGGGATCCATTAACACGAATCGAAAAATGCGCCGAAGAAATGCAGTGTTCTATCCAAGAGCACCATTTCCCCCTAAAACCACATCTCCTAAGCACATATAACAGAAAATCCCAATTCACATGATCATAAGCTTTTTCTAGATCCATCTTACAGATCACCCATGGCTCCCCCAACCTCAACCAACTATCAAGGCACTCATTAGAAATCAAAATAGGATCTAGAATCTGCCTACCCTTAATGAAAGCACTTTGCAATTTGGAGATGATTTTATCCAACACCATCTTCAATCTGTTTGCTAACACCTTTGCAATGATTTTGTAAATACCTCCCACCGCTAATCGGTGAAAATCTTTGAGGTCAATAGCACTGAAATCTTGAATAAGCGAAATGAAGGAAGCATTGAGGCTCTTTTGAACATCCTTCCATGAAAATCCCCAAACACCTTCATGATGTCCACCCTCAAAACATCCCAACAAACTTGGAAGAAGGCCATAGAAAACCCATTGGGCCTCGACGATTTGTCGCCATTCATCTTTAACACTACCTTCCTAACATCTTCCTCTTCAAAGTCTCTCTCCAACCAACCAGCCTCAACCTCCGAAATGGAGTCCAAGGGAATATCATCCACCCTTGGCCTCCACCTACATTGCTCATAAAAGAGTTTTTGATAGAACTCTACAATGTGCTCACTAATCCTTGTCTGATTAGAAGAAGGGTCGTCTCCAATCATAAGTGTGTCAATGGCATTATGTCTTCTATTAGAGTTGGCTATGGAGTGAAAGAATTTCATGCACTTATCACCTTCCTTCAACCACAACACCTCAATTTCTGCCTCCAACTCACTTCTTCCATAAGAGTACACTTCTCTAATTCCCGAACCACCTCCACCTTCCTTGCTAACTCCACCTCATCCAAGGCCTTACTTTCTTCAAGCATATCAAACCCCCGAAGATCTTCGAGGAAAATTCTCGTATTACTTCCTATGTTGCCAAACACCTCCTCATTCCACCTCTTCAAATCCAACTTCAACACCTTGAGCTTGCGAGCAAAAACAAAGCTAGGCGTACCTTGAAAAACATAGGACTCCCACCACTATTTCACAAGATCCACAAACCCCTCTACTTTAAACCACATATTCTCGAATTTGAACGGCCTTCTCCCCCTAGACACCTCCCCCATATCAAGAAGAATTGGGAAATGATCCGAACAAAGGCGCGGCAGCCGCTTCTGCATAACCCCGAGCGATCTATCCTTTTGACCATGTAGGAGGCTCATGAGAAATCGAACAAGTGAAGGAACCCCCTACAAGAGGAAGATCCAGTAGCCCTTGTTCGGAAATAAAATCTAAGAACTCCATTATAGCATGATCCAGGCGAGCTGTCCCTAATCTTTCACTATGGAATCAAGTTACATTGAAATCTCCCCTTAAGCAACACGGCAGATTCCACAAACTAAGAACGCCTGCCAACTCATCCCAAAGAAGCCTTCTATCCCTATCCAAGTTCAGACCATACACACCTGCAAAAGCCCAAACCAAGTGATCCACCACATTCCTAAAAGTCACAGCCACAGTGTAAGCCCCTACACATTCTTCTATCTTTTCCACCACCCTATTATCCCACACAACTCCGACCCCATAAACTGTGTACAATGTTGCAAGACAAACCATAAGTTTGGTTTCTTGAAAACAAACAATATCATAGGGCAAGCAAGCTCACAATGGAGGAGAGGATGGTCTCTGACTCCTCATTCCTCTTGCACATACAACACCTATTAACCACAATGACATACCGCTTTTGAGGCTGTCCATAGTAAGGATCTTCCCTAGGGCTGCTGACCAAGCAAAAAGCTGCCCTCAAAAGAACCTCAGTCCACCAAATCCTCCTCCAAGGAAAGGAGTGACATCATTACGAAGATCCAAAAGTCTTTCTCATTATCCTCGCTCCGTAAAAGCCACAATTGTCTGGACTCATGCGTGACTACATTAGATGTTGGCCATTTAACTAGCTCAACCCTCTTTCTTCAAGCTTTCAAATAACTGAAAGACAGGACACTTTACGCAACTTTTACAGACTTAGAATGAATGAAAAGTTAACTACACATAAGGTCAAAGACCAGATGTTCACAACCAAGGATGAACCAATGTTTCTGCTGCAAGCTTCATCCACTTTTTGGAGGAACCAGCAAAGATACCTAGGTTAATCACATGCATTCCAGATATCAACATGTAAACAAAGCTTTTCTTCTTCTTTTTTCATAGAGTAATAATAAATAAGAAAAGTTTAGAAAGGGCACATCTCTACATGAGAAACACCAACGCCTGAAGAGAGTTATGATTTATGAAACAAATCCAATAGAAAGCTAAGAAAAACATTATGCATGTTAGACACAAACCTTTTCAATGAGATCAAGAATATCTTGATTATCAACAAACTCAATGTAACTCCAATCAATTTCTTCTTTTGTATATTCTTCTTGCTCCATTTTGAAAAACGTATGCCAATGAGATATTTGTGCATTACAAACATATGGAATACATATAGATTGAACAATCTCAAAGAACAATAAAGAAAATACAGAAATTCTTCACAGAAAACCTGATTGAAATGTTGCTGAAGCTTCTCGTTTGTGAGATTGATGCAAAATTGCTCAAAACTGCAAAATACACACATAAGAACAACTATGCATGAGATAAAAAAAAAATACAAGCGTCTACGCTCATAAATCCAGTCTCAACAAATTAAGATTTAAGTCCATGCAAAGCATTCCATTCTATTAAGGAAATTGCTCAAAACTGCAAAATACACACCAAAGAACAACTATGCATGAGATAAAAAATATACAAGCATCTACGCTTATAAATCCAGTCTCAACAAATTAAGATTTAAGTCCATGCAAAGCATTCCATTCTATTAAGGAAATTAATGTTGGAAGTATATTGATGTTATACTCTTGCAAGACATTATTTTTATATCACTTTGGTATTCTCCTTAGCAGAAAAGTAACAAACTCGAAACTTGTACATTAATAAGACTAAAAATTCCATATATGCAAGTTTGCCTTTTTCTTTCTATTAAATTATCAGTTGTCTCAAAAGCTTAAACTAATAGGAAGAGGTAAATTTAATTACTTAACCATCACTTTAACACTCCTCACATGTGAGCTCAAACTCCATTTTAATAGGTGAGGCCCAACACATGGAATATTTAATTTAAATAGGGGGTGATTTGACGGAGTCAAGGTTTGATCTTATGACCTTTGACTCTGATACCATATTAAATTACTAGTTGTCTGAAAAGCTTAAGCTAATAGAAAAGGTAAATTTAATCACTTAACCATTACTTTAACACTTTCATTTAGAGAACCACACAATCACAAAACATCAAGAGTGGACAATAAGCACCAAAAGAACCTCCTGCTTTCACCTCTATAGCTAGCTACTCTTGGAAGTTGGAACAAATTGATAGAAGATTTGAAATCAGAAGATTATTAAACAAGAAGAATACAAGTCATATGGGAAGAAGAAGATGCTAGAATTTTCAACTAGACAAGAGGAAACTGCTCTTTCAAAGCTCCAATGGCATTTAGAATTTACTGCAATGTTACCGCAATGTTGACATGAGGTCAACCTAAAGACTACTTTAGCAGAACCTGAAGGCAAAATTAGTGGCAACAAACAGATAGGCCATGCAAGGAACTTAATATTGACACAATGGATGATAAATCATCCCAGACCTGTCCCAGAGACAAAGAAATGAAAGAATTTAACAGATACACCAGCACATGGTACTTTCATATAGATGCTCAAAACAACCCCCCCCCATGCCTCGTGCATCTTATTATCCTTTGACATACTTAAAAGACAGGAGCAGAAGGAAAGACACCCCTTTATGGGAAGGGGGAGTCTCACAAGTCATATTAAAGTACTGAAAAGTGATAATGAGAAAGAAGGGGTGGGGGAGGAGAGAGAGGGGCATGGCTGAAAATTGATAATAAAAAGCAACCAATAAAAGAAACACAGTAAATTACTAATGATTATAACAGAAAATAATTCAAGTCAAATTTTATTCTTTATGAGTCAGGGAATAACAAGTAGAAAATGGCTGCTCAAAGAGAGCTTCAGTCTCTCCTACAACCTTGAGAGAAAAAATAATCTTCCATTGAGTTCACATAGAGATCTATGTCAAAATAAAAAGATAAGGCATACCGGTTAAGCACCTGTTTGTCTTGAAACTCTCAAAACCATATATATCCAGCACCCCAATTAAGAACTTTGACTCAGGGTCTTGACCAATTGAACTATTAATCTTATCCACAAGCCTGTAGAACCAAGAAGGGTCCACTGTTCAATTTACAGCCCAAATTTGAACAAAATAACTAGTAACGACAAGAAAGACCACACTGAATAATCTTCAATCAAACTCTTCAACGAGTATCTTACCAGTCAAACAGCCTTGCATAGACAATTTTAGCCAAAGCATCTCTACTGACAGCTGCAGCCTCTGGATCCAGACATTTTGTTATGGTTTCATCACGTGTAACAATTACACGTTTGCAAAGTGAATCTTCTAGTGCCTTTGCATCACACCTGAACAAAATTTAAGAATTGATAGGCCACATTTTCTTCTCTTATCATAAAATATGAAGTGCAAACTTATCAACCAGTGCATCTTTTAGTGTGTGAATGCTTGTCAATGAAATTGCTTACATGAAAAGCTCAGCTGCAGTTCTTAGATGGAACCAAGATTTTTCATCTTTGGGTATGGATGAGTCTGTTTCCTTCCCTTTTGCAAATTCAACATTCCCAAGATGCAGAATTGCAGCCACAACACGAAATATTGCATCCTGAAAAGGTGTAAGGAACAAAGAAAAACAAGATTTTCAAGTAGTTATACTTGAAGTTGGATTCCAATTGAAGCAATTTCCTATGAAATACCTGCTCACCAACACTTATTCCAACAACTTCCATTGCCCTCCTTGTTGCGATATATTCCTTTGAATCATCAATCCCATCCAACTTATAGCAATTTGATTGATTCAGATAATGAAATGTTTTAGGGTTTTCCAATTTGTACCTCTGAACATCCTGTCAAATTTATAAGAAGAAAAATAAGAGATGTCCGGAAGCTAGAGAAGAACAGTTGGTGCTTTCCACAAAGAAATGAAAATGACATTTTTTAAGTTTGTTCTCAAATTCTATATGCAGACTTCTTCTTTTTTTGTGAAAAAACTATTCATTTTCTGCAAACATCATATTTTCTATTCTTATATGAATTTCCCAAGGAAAAAAAAAAAAAAAAACCCTTCAGATATCAAGTTACGATCTTAGCCTAAACAAAGCAACTGGATTGTGGGAGAGCAATACAAGTCTCATGCTGCTAGGGGAAGCAATGGACTGATGCACTCTAGATGGTGAGAGAAAAAAAAAAAAGAGACAACAGAAATTCACAAACACTTGATACAATTATCAGATTCCAAGATCCAAAGATGGGTAATTTTCCAAATGGAACTAAGTAAATACTAAGCAACAAAATACTTAAGAATGGGACATAATTTTTTTGATAAATAATGTATATTCAAACAACACGCAGAAGGGCACAACCCATGTACACAAGAAATATACAAGAGACCCCTAACCCATAGAGAAAAACATCATAAATCTAGAAATTCAAAGAACGTAGAAACATTTGGAGAATGCCATGCCACTCTCCATGAATACAGTGTTTGTAACACCAACTTCTTTAAATCAATCAATCCTATCTCACAGTCATCAAAACTTCAAGCATTTCGCTCTCACCAAATTCAACTAGAAGAGTAGTAGACCTTTTTTTCGTTGGAGAGGGTTGAGTGGCAATCCTCAAAGTGAAGCAATGCGGAAGCTAGCTATGTCCTGCCATTTGTGGTCTTTAGAGGGAAAGAAATGATAGAAGTTTTAAAAACCGTGAGAGGACAGTAATGGAACGAATTTTTTCCTTTTCAAAACTATATACCACTAGACAACATTCCCACTGGTTTTTCCCAATATGTTGGTATTGTGTTGAGGGCTTCCTATAAGGCCAAGCCTATTTGGGATGATCAAATGCTTAAGCTGATAGAAATGGATGAATTTAATTATTTAATTTATATTCTAATAGAAATCTTGGAAGATTGGCCTCAGCTCTGTTGCAAGTGCAATGGGAAAGACCACTTCAAGCTGAAAGATTGACCAAAGCCAAATTTGTATGGGAGTTAGTTCTAAAGAGGATTAGATGAGGGACTCTAATCTCCAATGCAAAAATGGGGATTGGGTGAATGTGAAGGTAGAGAACCATAGTCGACCAGCAAGTTCACATTGCAAAGTTGGTGTCCATATAACTGAAAAAGGTGTTCCAACAGATAGCAGCAGAAGAAATAGAGGCCTAGCAGATTGCTTCAAATAAAGGGAAGCCAGCAAATGGCGTTAGTAGGCATGATATGAATGTTTTGAATGCAGCAAAGGCCATGGTTGTGACAGCTTCAAGTTCTGGAAGCAGTTCATCAACAGCAGCTGCAGGTGGAAATTCTGAGCAAAAAAATGTTGATCCTGGTGACAGAAATAACCTTCCTAATATAGAAGATGCATCAGAAGACTTGGCTGCCTTTAACAAGTTTGAGGCCTAAAGTAGTGCTTCAACTGATGATGACCCTGACACAGCCTTTAGGTAAAAGAACCATGGGTTCAGTTGAAGTTGGGAGCGACAAGAATAATAATAATAAGAATGGTGGAGAGTGTTCCCTGGAAAGCCATGTCCCAACAAACTCAGAAGATTGAAAGTTTACTGAAAACAATAATATTTCCTTTTGGGTGCGTTTTAAACAAAGTAAAGTTTGTAAATGTTGAGAGCTGAACATCAAAGAGAGAGAGAGTATCATGGTCCACTCCTCAAATCCTTCTTTGGCCAATCCACAGAAATTGAAGACAAATATTTTCCATGTATGACAAATAAATACAAAAGAAACATATAATCTGCACATATTGTTCCGCCTTATTTCCATGAAGCCGGTTTTGTGAAGCAGTTAAAGAACCATTACCTCTGGTGGTGCAGCACAAAGCATGTAGAAACAGTGATAATTTCTCTCAGGATCAGACACCTGGCATACACGTGACCTTTCAAGCAAATAAGTTCTGATAGCGCTCCTAAATTCTTCCCTTATTGTCAAATTGGATCTCCACAAACTTACCAAAGCGACTACAATATTGATAACATGCACATAAGGATGGAACCCCAGCAAATAGATCGATTACATAAAATTCACAATATAGAAATAAGAAAATTTTAAAATAAAAGATCATCCCACCTCGAGTTATTGTTCAACAGTCTTGGCATTACCAAAGGCTTCCAGAACAGGATTGGACTGAAAATAAAGAAAAACACAATGAAAGCATGTATAGTAGGTGACCTGTTAAAGAACCTACAAAAGAAAATTACTGGCCAAGAATTATACACTTCAACAAATATTTTCTTGTATAAGTAAAAACAATTTTGTTTGGAAAAATCAACATCAGATCTTTTTTTGGTTTTTATAAATAAAAATCAAAAGATACAAAATCAACATCAGATCTTACTACTGCATGTGCCAGTTTGGCAGATAACTGAGATTCTAGAACTTTTTACCTCCAGGACTTGCTGCTCAACAGTCCTCCCCTCAGCAGCAGCTCTCCCTCCCATGTAAGCAAGATATGCCATGAGTAATTTTGTGCTTTCTGTTTTACCAGCCCCACTTTCACCACTAACCAATATTGCCTGACTTTGTCCCTCATTAATCATAAGTCTGCATCCACACAAATGGCAAGTTACAGTACCAGACAAGAAAAGAGATGACATGAAGAATTTACAATGAGAATATGAAAAAGTACCGGTATGCAGCATCTGCAACAGCAAAAGGATGTGGACTCAGCTCACCGAAGGCTGCCCCTTTATATTGAGCCATCATATGGCTATCATAAAGATGCGGTAGTCTTCTAAAAGGATTCACAGCGATCAATATATTCCCCGTGTAAGTCTGACATCAACAGTAAATGTATTAACTTCAGAAAATTCTAAGATGTAAAGATTAAAAAAAAAAAAAAAAAAGGGATGTCCCCCCAACATCCATCAAAATGTAACAAACGCATTAAGGATGGATGCAGAATATTTACCAACCACCCATCTCCTATACCTTCCCCCTTCTGACAACCCCAACTAAAAAGAGAGAGAGAGAGAAAGAAAAGGAAACTCTATGATGGACTAGCTTTCTCTTGTAGGTAATCTTCTAATGAAAGACTATTTCAAATACTCAAGTATATCTACTTATCAAAAAAAAATACTCACATATATCTCATTGATGTCATATCTTGATCTTAGATTGTCAAGGACTCCTGGTTCATGTAAATAAGCCAGCTTTGTCATATCATCCACTCCACACGGTGGAGCTTCAGGGTCTTTGGGATAGACATTGGAAGCTTTAACAACAACCTGCAGTTTTCCGCATAAATAATGGTGGGAAAAATAAGCAAAATCAGCACATACAATCAAAAAAAAAAAAAAATCAGTAAGCACATAATGGAAAATTAATTTCATAAAAGAAAACTTCAACCATAGAACTTGTTAAATATTAAAATAAGATAAAGAGACATATACATTACAATAGCAAAAGATGGAGAATTATCATTCAGCACATGACAAAATTAATATAGGTAATATATGCAGACAAAATGCCCATGATAATATCATTCAAAGCACTCACCGTCTTCCCCGAAGTGCAGAGGACTTTAATTTCTTCACCATCAACCTTCACAACTTCACCATCTATCCAAGCTTCATCAGGATCTTCCACCCAAACATGAGATCCAACCGCATGACTGATAGCAGCAGCCTGAAAGCAAAGAGTGTCAAAGACTAAAATATCAAGTAGATTGCATAACTACATTTTTCCTTGGAGAAGATTTATGGAGCATCATGCATGCAAACAAGCACAGGCAATCATCTGTAACCGCAATGGCCAAGATTTAAGACTCAAGTACTTCTCTCTATTCTCACTAATACAACAGAGTAATAAACAAAAGAGTCGAGACATGTACTCGCATAAAAAATGAGCGAACAAGTGCAATGTATATATAGAAAGAGGAGGAAAAGATACCAACTCCATCATCAGCAATGCCTTTGATTTACTTAAATTTCTTTCAGGTTATTGATGTATGCTTCTAGCTTGGTACAAATTCCACTAAGAGAAGACAGTCTAACTCCATAATAAAACAAATGTACTGTGAGTTCTAATTCTATCAAATTGTTACTATTTTGCTTTGACTGTGGTTTTCTTTCTTTTATAGCGAAATAACAAAAGCTTTTGTTCATACATATCATTAAAATGAAATAGAAGTCTCTCAATCCAGTTCCATGCAACATTGCTCAGAATAGGATATCATATCAAGAGTGAGCCACCATAGAGATTGGTTGTGACCAATAAGTAAGAGTTCAAAATTCAGTAATTAAGTTGAAAATTAAGTTAGCCTGAACATATAAGGTACAAGGATTGAATATAGATTAAAAAAATAATATTGTGTAGAATATCAACAAATAATGAACAATGAGGAGACTGCTAATTCCAAATGAATCTTATGCTAAACCAGACCAGAACTTATCTAGAAAAAAAGACCCAGGCATACGTAATAGGAAAAAGGAATGAAGAACATCTTCAGCAATAAAGAATGTACTTTACCAAAATGTATATCAAAGTAAGCAGTATCCTTGGGATATAAAACTGGTTTGTGTAAAAACCAGATTAATTGACTATGACAGTAAAGATTAGCATAAACTGAATCCTATCTTTCATATCTAGACACTAACCACTGTGTTTCTCAGAGAGTAGTGACTGAGGTTGAGGCTTTCCGTTAGTTGAATTTGGCAAACATTAGAGTGAAATTGTATCCGGATGCACATTATTAATATAACACTGGGACATAGAAACATAAGAGCCGCCTTGCATAACATGGAAGAATTCTGAGTTCTCCGAGTCTGAAATTCCATGCAATCAAAACACAACCTAGTTGTTTGTCTCACCAACTGATATAGTTATGGTCATGAATAGATTGGCACACATTACTAGCGCACCTTTGAGGACCCATCAGCACAAAGCCACGGAGAAATTCAATATCAAATAAATCATCGAACTGAATCATAATAGAGCTTCCAGTTCGTATCAATGCAACCTTTTTAACCCAAATCCTTGTTTTCAATGTGCTCTCTTCCTAAAAAGATCTCTACCGACACAGAAACACTTGAGTTGGACTAGTGAGCTGCTGCTTAGTAAATCAAAATGGACATTTAAATGAACATTAAAAAAGAAATCCAAGTATGCACCTCAAGAAACAAGAGAAGAAAACAAATCTGAATGTGATTGAAACAGAACTCAAAGAAACAAACTTCAAAACAAAAGATCGACAGAAAATATTCATATATCCATTTCTGCTTCAACTTAAGCACAAATCAGTCATCAAGATAGTAAACCAACAATAACCCATTAGATTATCAACAACTTTGTATTGTATTACAGAAAATTCCATAAGATTATGAGAACCCAGAACTTCAAATATGCAAAATTTGGCAGCATAGAAAAAGCAAATACCATTTTCACTGAGATTGATCAGATCAGAGACTTGTGTTGCTTATGGATCCACTCCCAATTGCTTCAGCAACGACCATTCAATTCAGCGACAAGAATTCCTCAACTTCTTTCCCTTTCTTTCAGTACAACTTGTATGGGTGTATGCTTCTAAACAATGAAAAAGAATTTTTTTTTAAAAAAAAAATGATCTTTGATAAATAGAAAAATGAGAAAGCTTAAACCCTTCAACAAGAAGAAATCTTTTGACAGAAGAGATTTAAGCCCCCTCCTCTGCTTTGGCAGCAGAACTCCTTTTTTCTGTTCTGGCTTTCTTTGTTTCGTTCTTCCCTCCCACCTCTTCTTTGCC
The DNA here is from genome assembly GCA_013348765.1 of Carpinus viminea. Lineage (NCBI taxonomy): Eukaryota > Viridiplantae > Streptophyta > Magnoliopsida > Fagales > Betulaceae > Carpinus > Carpinus viminea. The sequence goes on from CP054667.1 coordinate 25,772,764, forward strand.
TCTTTGTTCTTATTAATTAAGGTGCTAAATTAATTAAGACATTACAAACGCTTCGTTAATTGATGTGATCCCCGAACTACCCTTGATGTTTTCCTTTAATTACGGAACTTTAATGACAACTCAGACATGGTCAACCGTGAGTCACAAAAAGGTTGTCTGAATCTTACAAACTCAAAACGCCAAGGGCGGTGAAATATGATCCAAAGCTACGAAGTTTACCACAGTGCAGAGTCATACGCTTGGCTTGGAAAGCTTTTGACTTTCTTTTTTTCTTTTTCTTTTTTTGGAAAAAAATGACTTTTGTTTTTTCTTTTTAGTAAATTTCTTAGACGTCAATCATTAAAAATAACATGTGTCTTTTAAATTATTAAAGAACACATGAAAAGTGTATATTATTAAAAAAAAAATATGTATATCTCACATGTTAAATATTACATATCAATATTCAATGTCAGATGCAAAGAGAAGTGGCGTAGGGACGCATACCCCCCAAAAAAAAATTTATTTAAAAAAATTTTAAGGTAATTTTTTTTAGGTGTTTTTTTATCATAACTCATACTCCTTTTTTGTCTTACTCCTCTTAATATGAATTCCTCTTTTTTTCGCTGCTTCTAATACGAATTTCGATATTCACCACTATCAATATTAGATGCCGATTTGGAAAAATATTTATGTACGAGAGTGCCTATCAGCTGTTTTGTTGATAAAATTCTTTCAATTCAATGCATTAAATTATTCAAATTCAATTTATATATATATAAGCATGTATGCTTGTACATGGCTAAATGGATAACAAATGCTATAAATCACAGTTTTATTATAATTTTATGAATATTTTAATTTAATGTATGAATTATCAAATGATATTATTTCTATATCACATCATAGAATCAGCTGAATTAATTAGCTGCACATTATAGAGCAGGAAAGTGATCCTGTTTCATAGATTAGGGTTCATGATATTTATGGCAAGTTTTGAGTAGGTGAACTTAATAAATTGAGACTTCCAATGCTTTGAAGCCTTGCTGGGGCCGTGGGCACAAACACAATCTTGGTTGAGAGGGCACTTTAAAGTTAATTTGAATCTCAATAGCATTCTTTGCAAGATAGAAGTTTTCATCCTGCTTGAGAAAATTATTTTAACCTAATTTATTAGACTGATATGTGTATTTAAAAAATGAAATTTTCATTTGTATTTTTAATAAATTAATAGATTATGCGAAATAAAACAAACTCTAGATATTCACTGTTGGTCATTTCATCAAATCATTTAACAACACACCACGTCAAGCCTATTAGTGAATATCATGTATTTGATATGCCACATTGTTATTATGTAAAAAATAAAACAAAAATAAAATAAATAATTAGAAAAAAACAAATTTAAGGTGTGGTCGAGTTACCCCTTTGACTGAACGGGAATAGCTAAAACCACTCGTAACCATTTGGTGTAGCTCAACCACCCTCATTTGGCTAAAAAATGGCTCAATGTGACCGTTATGAAGGTGGTGAAAAAATCCCATAACTATTGACTTCATGCTTCCGTAAGAGTAGTATCAGCAACTCTATTTTGATTTTCTCTAAATTAAGGAAACAAAATTACATTTTTCATATCTAAATACATTGCATAACAGCTTTCAATATATTTCTTTATACTATTAACATATTATATCTTTACAAAATGTATGTTCCTTACATATCATCACACATTTTATGAAATTTCAACGTAAGTTCTCGATGAAATGAGAGAATAAATAAATAAATATTTTTTGTTAAAATAATACATAAAAAAAAAAAAATTAAAGTGCTACTAAATGCTTGAAGTAGCTCTCTAACATACCCACTTTTCACTTTTCAATATAAAAAATTTAAAATTTTATGTCACATTAATCAATATATGTCAACTATGGTAACAACAAGAAAAAGGTTTGTCAAACACACCTAGCTAAGGTTAAGATAGAGTTAAAAAACTGATGAGAGTTGTATGAATATTCACTTTTGAGCTGGATATGCTATGTGTAAGGACTAATTCTAATTCATAAAATAAAATAAAAATAAATAAATAAAATGACCAATTCTCTACTATAGAAAACTCCTTAGTGAAATCCGCAAGAGAATTCTATGCCTCCTTAGGTCGCCAAGGACCCTTTAAGTCACGTCAATGATAATGACAATATATATGAATCTCCAAATTTAAAAAATACCCATTTCACTTTAAAAGCAAAGTTGTTGGCAGGTGTAAAGGTAATCATTTCCTCTTGAATTTTGTCAATTCCAAATATTTAAATATAGGATTTTAAAAATACACAAATTTAAAAACGTTTATCAGTTTTTTTTTTTTTATTTATTCACACAAAGGAAGGGATATAAGATTTGAATTAGTGATATTCACTTTATGAGACATGATTCACAATCGATACTACCTTTATCAAACATTTATCAGTATTTTTAAAAATCACACTTTTATTAATAACATTTTGATATTATTATTAAGAAAACTTTACCCAAATATTGTTTTAAGGAAAACATTCACTTTACTCATATGAAGTTTGAGGTATTCTTTAATTTGAATCACAATGTTTAAAAATTTGTAATTATCCCATAATGTTTCAAAAAGTTGCAATTAAGACCATCCGTTACTAATTGCCGATTAAGTACACTGAAATTGTCAGCATAAAAGCAGATGAGAGGCATCTACTCATTTTCTTTTTCACTCCAATACCCACATGACACCCAAAATGGATTGATGATAAAAAAATCAAAACAGGCATTGAGTTTTAATGAGGGGTAATTACATTATTTCTCTAGTTAGATTAGGTGCAAAATTAGAAGACGCAGCATACAAATCCCACATGAAATCCATGTGATGTCATTTTCATTTAATTAGATGACAATTAATAATGGAGAGTGTTAATTATAAAATTTTAAGACATTAAAAAGGTACAATACAATTTTTAAATATTGAAATTTAAATTAAAAATACTTCAAACATTTTTCCTTGTTTTAATTTATGGCAACTAACTAAACCTATGATTTTCTATAAAAAATAAAAAATAAAAATAAAAACCTATGATTCTTAAGAAAAGAAAAAGAAAAAAAGTGATTCTTTTGTTGGATTCCTACTCCAAATGTTCGCTAGAAAATGCTCCAAAAGTGGCATCCGTGTAATTATTTGATGATAATATGGGCAATCTGGAAACGAAAATTACTTATCTTGTTTCGGATTTATTTCGTTTTCAATATACGTGTGATTTTGTGAATGAGAGAAATTGGGCAGATCTTGGACGCGGAGCAAGAAATAAATAAAAATAACTCCCTAAATAACAGCTCGTTCCATAAAATTTGTTAGGCCACCCAGTAGCAGTAGGACACGTAAGAAGCAAGAATTCAATATAAGCATTTAATTATTCTCGTTGGCCCGTCATGCATCGGTCGCACGTAAGGAAGATGGAGCCCCTGCCAATCGCCAATCTCAGAGCGCGTGGAGAGTACGAAGTTGGCACTTTTGGGCCAAGTCATGGGCACGTTCTAGTGCGTCTGAGAGGACGTGCCGTGGAAGAGGTCTTATAAATTTAGAATTATTTCTCTCAAGAAAAAAAAAAATCAAATTAACGGTGTGGATCAGGCTGGAGAAATGAGCGGTGCAATTTTAGCCGTCGGATGGAGTTGATTGGTTTGCTTGAGGAAATGGTTTACGTGAAAAGGTGGCTGCAGTCACCGCCTTAAATGACGGAGTCAACTACGGATTGTGTTGAATTGCGATCATTTTGTTTGTTGGTCATTTAGGGCTTGAATTGTTCTCTGTCATTGTAACGTGCATGCACTTATCCCATTTTGCATGAGAACTGAGATAAAAATTGCGTGCGTTACTATAATTTTTTTTAAATATAAATTAGGGTGCTAATTCACATTTTATAGAAATAAGTATTATGTGGACGGTCAAAATAAGTGTCATTGACCATTCACATTTTAGTAATTAATGTTATCAATATTGTTGTAGGAATTACTATATTAGTTTATAAAATACTTTAAGTTTAAATAAATTTTATTAAAGATTCATGTGCATCTCATATGTTAAAAAAAAAAAAAAGACGCATGTTATTTTTATAGATTAAGTTGAAGGAAATTCGTTTAACCCAGTTGAGAGGAAAACTCTATCATAAAAGAGATTAATTTCTGGACAAAGTTTTCTTCAAACTAGATCGGAGGAATTTCCTCCGATCTATTAAAAATATCAAAAATAATCCTCAATAAAAATAAATTTTTTCCTCTATTTAAAAGCAAATGAAGCAACTGCATGTTGTTGTTGCTTCAACTACTGCCTAATTATCCTAATTATCGTTCACTACCTATATATAAAAAATAAAAATAAAAATAGAACACCCAAGTGAAATGAATTTTACCCTCTTAAGGGCATTATAGACCACCCAACAGCCAATTTCCACAAATCCATTGTCTTTCACAACCTTTTTCCCTTGGAATTTACAGAATTGATCTTCCTAAGCATACAAGCTGAAAATAATGCAAAACTGCTAACTAACTTGAAGAGATCTAACTGTTATCAACTAATTACAACAGATTCTAACTGATTCAATTCAGCATTTAGTACACATCCAGGCCGGCCCAATGTATTTGGGGCCTTAGGCAAAATTTTGAAGTCTGGCCTTATTTTTTTTAATATTTAATATTAATTAAATAATATTTATTTTAATAATATTATTGTATTTTTATAATAATAATAATAATATTATTATTATTATTTTCATTCAAGTTAATAATATGTTCATTGTTGTTTCATGCCTTATAAGTTTCTTCATTAGCTAGTTGCATTCTATTAGGGTTATAAGTATTTGTAACAATAGAGTTAGAGGCATCAATAATATTTTCATTATCTTCTAATAAAATAATTCTTTTTGATGAATTTATTATTCATTTTATGAGTTTTTCACCTAAATTATCCTCAATATTTTGTTTATTGTTAATAACAAATTTTTTTAAAGCCCTATTTGAGATTCAATCGGTTTTTCTATTGTTCTCTCTCTCTCTCTCTCTCTCTCTTTTAAGTATTTCATATCTAGATGCATATTTTCTAGTATACATGTTTGATTAAAAATATTAACAAATTAAACAAATATGATTTATTAAAAAAAATGGATTATAATAAAATAAATTACAAAAATAGAACAATAAAACCTATTTGAAAATTGGCAGAGATGTATCACGGAGGAGGAGAGGAAGAAACGAAGAGAAGAAAAGGAAGAAGAGGAAGGGAGGAAGGGGGGAGAGAGAGAGAGAGAGAGAGAGCAAAGGGCAACAGAGGAGAGAGGCTAGTTTCCTCATTTTTTGAGAAAAAAGAATTATGTTCTCTCTCCTTTGCTGACCGAGGAGAGAGAGGAGAGGGGGATTAAAAAGAAAAAAAAATGATGTGGCATATTTGTTTGTTTGTTTTTTTTTTGTTAATTGGTCTTATTTTACAATGGGTTTATTATATTGGGGCCTTATTTTAGAGGCCTTAAGTTTTTATAGAAAAAAACTTTGGGCCTTATTTAAAAAAAAAAAAAAAAAAAAAAAGAAGAAGAAAGAAAGAAAGAAAGAAAAGGCCATATTAAAAAAATTTTGGGGCCTTATTAAAAAACATTTTGGGCCTTATTTATTGGGGGCCCTAGGTAATGGCCTAAGTGGCCTAGCCATTGGGGCCTATTACACACATCATACATCTTGGGCAGTAATTGAGCAAAAGAATCATACCTCATAGCCTTGGTGAAATTGTCAACAAGATTAAGTTGAAAGGTAATATGCATAATGCTTAAAGACTATTGTTGAATTTTTTTTTTTCTCGAACCATATGGCAATCCAATTTAATGTGCTTTGTTTTTTTTTTTTTTTTTTTATGGAAAACGTAATAACCAAATGCAAGAGATTTAAGGAAATTGAAAAAAATTCCTTGTCCAAGAGCATGCTTGAGATATCGTAGGACACGATATGTTGTGTTAAGGATGAGTATGTCAAGGCTTATTCATATATTGTTTGGACAGAGTAATCAATATCTAATAACATGATTCCTTTGAGGACTAACTGTAATCGTCTTTACATCCATATTGGTTGGACAAAGTAATCAATATCTAATAACATGATTCCCTTGAGGATTATACAATGCTATTATTTTCCCATAATCATATGTTTCAATTGTAATATCCAACAAAACTCTTAAAATTGAATGGTTGGCATTTCTTCTATTATATTTAAAGTAATTGTTGGATTCCCCTAATGTTGTAAGTTTATTCCTAATGTTTGAAATTTGATTTGGTAATGGATGGAACTTGATTTTGATTTTTTTTTTTTTTTTATGAAAATTACTTTTGCCTAGTATTAGTACGTGTATAAATTAGTATTTTCAGTTTAAAGATAGTTTAGTTAGTTTAAAGTTGTTATTTAGTTCAAGTTGTTAATGTAGTTATACAATTGGTATATATTTTATGTTTCTAGATTAGAAGCTAGTATATAATGTTCAATTCATTCTTTTGTACATTCATGAGATTAATTCAATGAAGTCCGTCTTTTTCCTTTATTCTTCTTCTTCTTTCTTCTTCTTTTCTCTTGCCCTGTTTTCCTTCGCATAACAAAGAGCTTGTTTCCTTGATTCTATTCATCTTGAATAGAATTTGATATGGTATCAAAGCATTCCGCAATACTGTAAACCTCTTTTCTTTTTATTTCTTCTATATATATATATATATATATATATATATATATATATTTCAATGGAAGAACTCATTGTAGCTGCATCTTCTTCTAAATCTCTAGAAGATTCTCATAATTAAATCTCGAATAATCGATCAATTAATCAATCTAATCCACTCTTCCTCAATAGTGGTGAGAATCCAGCCTAGATACTTGTTGGAACACCATTGTCAGGATCAAGATAAAACTACAATTCATAGAGTAGGTTCATGCTTGTATCTCTTAGTGCTAAGAATAAGATCTGCTAGGGGTGGGCAGATTAACCGGTTACCGGTTATCGATTACCAAAGTTAACCGAACTGATATTAACCACAACTAATAGTTATTGGTGTGACGACCCGCTTGGTAAAACGTGATTTAAATTTTTTTTTTCTTTTTAAAAACAATAACCTACAATAAAGCGGATTGTCACAGTAGCATAGCGATACTGCAGTATGCCACGAATCCATGCATTAACCTGATTGACAATATAATAAGTCTTACAGAGCTATATGCATTGTCATTGATTAATCAGAGTTTACATCTTTGCAGCGGAATATAAATAATATTAGACATAACATAACATGTCAGAACTGACAAATACATCTGTGTGAATAAAGTTTTACATATCAAATAATGGCTATACAAAGGTGTCACATGCGACACATGCTATATACATCATTACCCACATCTAAGCATATATATATGAATGCTCTACGAAATGGAACTAACAACACTTATGATCAAATTGACCTCATCTACCACTTCTGATCCTGCAACCACAACATCAACTGCACCCTAAAAACCGAGATACAGGTGAAATTATGAGCCCACCGTTTCTATAAAATAGAGACCTCAGCAGTATAGAACTCACTAGGCTTTTTAAAGCAGTCATCATTTGAAAACATACTATATTAGCTGTGAGAGTATACGTAAGCCCACTTATCCGTCTCGAAACATATGCATACTAACCCATCTAACTTTATACATATTTAAAATCATATCGCTTAACAATAAATCATATTAAAAGTCATCATGCATCATCCATCCGTAGCGATGTACATATGCACGGTTGCATCTCCCGTCTCATATGCACATTGATACGTCTAGCATAAAAATTATCGTAAAACATCATAAATCATCATAAATTGAAAGCCATAATGAATCATCCATCCGTGACGATGTACATATGCACGGTTACATCTCCCGTCTCATATGCACATTGAAACGTCTAGCATAGAAATCATCATAAAACATCATATGCAACCATTCATATCAATATACGTTATGTGCAGTTGCATCTCCTGCATATAGGCATATAGATACGCCTAGCTTAAAAACTCACATAAACCAATCTCATCATCATAAAATCATATGCCATGTATGCTTATGCAACATCATCTTCTTCATATCATTCGTACATATACATAAATATCATCTCCTTCATATCATCATCATAAACATATAACATATATAACATCATTATCATTAAGTACGGGCCATCTTCTACGATAGTGTGAGTCAACTCATCACTACCGGAGTTGTATCACCGTTTCCATTTCGTACGGACCATCTTCTACGATAGTGTGAGGTTAACTCATCACTATCGGAGTTGTATCACCGTTTTCATTTAAATGTTCATGCTCATGCTCATGCTCATGTCCATGTATATAAATGCTCATCTCATAAATATCAATATCATAAAATTATACTCATAACATAATCATCATTTCATCTTATAAACTCATAAATACTCATAAAAACCCTTTTTCAAAATATCTTATAAAACATCATTAACTCCTCAAAGCATCATAAAACTTAAACCATGAAATATCATTAAATCAATTAATCATCATAAAACTTAATTCATGAACCATCATTAAATCAAATAAACCTCATAAAACTTAAATCATTAAACATCAATAAACCAACAAAACATCATAAAACATTGTAAACCGTAAAATATAGTATCATTTTACCCAGTAAGTAAAATACTTACAAGAAACATCATTAAACCAACAGAGCATCGTAAAACATATTTTAAACATTAAAACACAGTATCTTTCGCCCAGTATGTAAAATACTTACTTCATCCGCTTGAGCTCTCTTAGTAATCTTGACTCTCATGCATTCACCTATATTTTTACATAATAAAGACATAATTAAACTCAACCCAAACGTCACTAAGATGCTTGAATTCTACAAACATCTCTCACAATAAGGGAACCCATAGAATTCTAGGATTTTCATTTGACATAATTTTTGTTTATAACACTAAGCCATAAAGAATCTAGATGATTAGACCCTACAAAATACCCAAATCAACACTTAGACAAAACTAGGATTTTGGGTCTTACCTTGGTCTTTGGTGAAGTTTGGAGTTTCAAGCCACACAACTCCAACCCAACTCTCAATGAAGGTTTAGAAGTCCTCTAAACACAAGAACCCCAAAGAAATTTGAGAGATTAAGCAAAACCCCCAAAAATCCAAGTTAAATCAAGAAAACCAAGGGTTTATGGATTTACCTTAAACCAATTGGTAGAAACGACGATTTAACCTCGAGGAACACGTTTCCGGGGTTGGATTTGCCTTAGGTAGCTTCAAATAATCAATACCTAAGGTTTGGGTGCAATGCAAACCCTAGGTGAGAGAATGGAGAAATAGCGTGGAAGGGAGAGAGGGGCGGAGAAAATGAAGTGGAAATCGCGTTCCAGCTGTTTTAACCCGAGCCGTGTCCGGACACGTTAGTGGGATGTCCGGACACCCAAGAAAAACTAAGATCCCTGCCATGCGTGTCTGCAGGGATGTCCGGACACGCAAGGGACAGGCAGTTTCCCTACCTCGGCTGTCCGGACACCTAATCTCCATGTCTGGACACCCAAAAGACTGAAACTCCCAAAATGGAGCTACTGTTCATGCACTATAAATGAATGCAGATTGCTCCAAATGCGATCTCCACCGTTCATAATGGATATTCACATGTTGTGAACCTCCCTACAAAATTTCAGCTCGATCGGACCACGGATGATTGTTGATCGGAGCCGTTGATGCCGACTGGACGGAGCTTTCCAGAAACCCGTGATTTCTTCTTCTTCTTCTTGACAGCACAGTTCTCTCTCTCTCTCTGTCACGTTCTGCTCTCTGTCACGTTCTCCCTATTATTAAAACTACTACATAAATATATCATTAGATATTATTATTATTATTATTATTATTCTCAGACATATTCCAATTATGATAAAATCATTATTATTATATCTATTATTCTAAATCATCACATATGCTGTTTATCCTATTAATTAATTTAAATTACTATGAGATTAATTATTTTCTCGGGTCTTACAATTGGTCGGTAATCGGTTAACAATTTTATACTGATAAGTTTATTGGTCGGTAATCGGTCAGTTAAAAAATTGTTATCGAAAAACCGATATGATCGATAAGAATCTTTAATTTTTTTTTTATAATTTTATACATTTTACTCCTTTGATTTTTATTTTATAATATAAAAAAGATGTAGTGGATCAATATAAAAAAACTTCAATAAGCTATTTTAGCTTTTATATATATATATATATATATTTGGGCCCCCAAAAAGACCAAAACAACTAATTTTTAATAAGTTATTTTAGGCTCTAGCCCAACAAAAAGTATTTTGACCCCCAAAACAACTAATTTTTAGCCCAATTAACATCAAGTGAAAAACCCAATAAAATGCTCACGAAAACCACTTTAATTGATTATTGATATGATCGTTAACCGATTAACCGATAGCTTATCGGTCGATAATCGATCAAGAATTGATTAACTGATAAATTATCGGTCAATAATCGATAAATCTATTAACCGGACCAATATGATCGATACCCAGCCCTAAGATCTGCTTTGTTGATGGCACAATGCGCAAGCCACCCGAAAATAATGATATGTTTCAAGCTTGGACTTGTTACAATGATATGGCGGTGTCATGGATTATGCATTCTATCTCGAGGAGATCAAATCCAGCATCATTTATATTACTTCTGATAAAGACATATGTGATAACTTGAAGGATAGGTACTCATAGAAGAATGGGCCAAGAGTTTTTTCAGTTATAGAAATCCATTGCTGCAATTACTCAAGAAAACTCCACTGTAAGTCAATATCTCACTCGTCTTAAAACTCTGTGGGAAGAGCTTAACAATTACAGACCAATGTGTATATGCAATTGCTGTAATTGTGGGCGTGTGAAATCTATTCTTGAGCTTCATAGCCAAGAGCATGTGTATCAGTTTTTTATGGGATTAAATGACTCTTTTTATGCTATTAGAGCACAAATATCGTTAACAGATCATCTCCCTTCTTTAAACAATGTTTTTTCTCTTATTATTTAAGAAGAAAGACAAAGGGAGATTACTGTCACCTTGAGTCATGAATATGCTGCCCTCATAACCAAAATTGCACCTATTTTGAACTCACCATCTACTCAAAGTCATGAGTCCACTGCTTTCATGACAAAAACTGCACCTGGACCAAGATTTGCTAAACCACCTCATAAAGAAATGTCATCCTCTGTTCTCATTATGGAGTATCTAATCATACCATTAAGAAATATTATAAGGTTCATGAATATCCACTTGGTTTTAAGTTCACTTGAACGAGACCAATGTCATGTGCAACTTCAAGGAACGGACTTTAGTGTTCCTCATTCTTATGCTCTTCAATTGAGCAATTCTTCTCAGTTGGACAATTCTCAGTTGTCCATGATTTCTAACAAATGCTAACAATTGATAAATTTATTGAAGTAACATCAATTCCCTCAATCATTTACCAACTATGTTGTTGGTAATTCAGGTATACTCTAAGCATTCTGTTCTTTCTGCTTATGTCAATGTAGCTTCTCATTTAAAATAGAAAAATCACTATTGGATCATAAACACTGGAACAATTGATCATATGATCAGTTGTTCATCCATGTTTATAACTATTACTGCTATTATATAACTCATGTTAAATGGCCTAATAATTTAATGGCATCTGTCACACACATTGAGACTATTACAATCTCAAAAACTCTTACATTAACTGGAGTTTTGTGTGTTCCTTCTCTCACTTTCAATCTGATTTCAGCCAATAAACTCATCAAATCCTTACATTGTTACCTTATATTTCTTGTTGGGTATTGTTTTATATAGAGTTTATACAATTGAAAAACGATTAGGGTGGGTGAAGAAGTTGTTGGTTTATTTTATTTGATGCAAAAAAACAAGGTTTCAATCAATGTATCTGTTTGTGTTCCTTATTTTTTTAAGCATTTACCTTTTAATTCAATAAAGGACCGCTCATGTGATCTGTGACATCCTTCTCATTCTATAATAAGATTGATACAATCTGTTGTTCCTGACATTTCTTGTAAACAAAATACTATTTGTCCAATCTGTCCATTGGCTAAACAATATAAACTATCATTTCCTATTAGTAGTTCAATTTCAAATTATGTTTTTAATTTACTTCATCGTGATGTAAGGGGTCATATGACCACCAAATCAATCAATGGATCTAAATTTTTTTCTCATTATTGTAGATGATTACATTCAATTTACTTGAGTCCATTTGATGCAACATAAATCACAAACTTCTTCAATAATTCAATCATTTTCTAACATGGTTCAAACCAATTCCAAACTAAAATCAAATGCTTTAAATTAGACAATAATACTGAATTTCATATGAGAGATTTCTTTTTTGCTCAAGGCATTATTCATCAATTAAGTTGTGTATAAATCCTACAACAAAATTATGTAATTGAAAGAAAATATCAATACATTTTGAAAGTAGTTAGATCTTTAAGAATTCAGTTGAACCTCCATTTACAATTCTAGGCAAATTATGTTTTAACTACATCTCATATAATTAATAGAATTCCAACACCTCTTTTATGAAATAAATCTTCACATGAACTCTTATTTTCTGCTATACCATCTTATTCACACCTCAAAGTATTTGGATGCTTAGCTTATGTTTCACATTTGTCTAGAAATAGAACAAAGTTTGATCCAAAAGTTACCCATTGCATTTTTATAGGTTATCCATATGGCAAAAAAGGACATAAATTCTATAATTTTCATATTCAATTTGTTCTTATTTCTAGAAATACCATATTCCATGAAATTATATTTCCTTATGCTTCTTGTCTAGATAATTCCTCACCTTCAATGCATAACAGTGTTCCCTTATCCATTCCATAGTCAATGCTCATTCTTGACACAAAATGTTTAGATTCTATGCCACAAAATGTCACCCCCCCAGATAAATTAAAAAGGGGAAAACGTGAACTAATGAACTAAGAGTAATTAAGGAAAATATTAGACACATCAAGGCAAAACTAAAAAGGACAGCTATGATAATAAAACTTTAATATATATATTTAAGTTGTTGTTTAAGTATATATAACCTGAAATTCCCACAAAAAAATCAAAAGTGATTATACAAGAAATTACATCATATCCAAGTTAGAGCCCTTCTACTACAATATCCAAGCATACAGTTCACAAAAAAAAAAAAAAAAAAATGCCTTTATCGGGGCTTAAACTAGCTTTTTACACGGAAATCCCAAATCTTGCAGCTCCTAAGGATCTGTAAAGCAGTACGTGAAGGTATGCTAGTCATATGGCCATATAACAGGGTCTGTGATCTCAAAGAGCGTTATAGGATTCCTTCTTTTAGAAATACTATAAATAGAACCATCTGAAAAAGATTTAAAGGAAAATGGGTGAGTTCAACAACTCAGTAAGTAATCACAATACCAAATATACAATAAAGTATGCCATGCAAATTTTTGATGACATAACTCAATAAAGCAGGAATAAAATAATTAGTAATCAATACAAGAATAGCCATTAAATCTAAAATGAGTTAGCACTTCCTTTTTATTTTTTTTTCTTAATGTTTTTACCCTTTGACCCATCGCTGCAAGTTTACTATGAGCAGCGCATGTTTGGCTTGTCCCGTAGGACTCCTTGGCTCATCTTGTCATCACATGGGAGAGCTACCAGATTGGGAACTTCTCCTAGGTGGAGGCCACCTGGCCGGTAACACACACATTCTCATAACTGTCATTTAGTGTGCTTGCCATGCTACCCTTGCGATCCGGTACCGACCATTGCTTCAGTGTCTCGGGGTTGAACATTTTTTATCATGAAAGCATACTTATTTTTATTGTATCATTTCATAAGCTCATTTGCAATGAATAATTTATAAAATCCCTAACATTTTATTTCAAAAATTTATAATAACTTCTATTGAAGTTTTTGGCATTGTGTCCCTTTACCTGGATTTGGTATTGTTCGTGCGAGTTGTCCTTCTACCTAAATAAATCGCAAAGGTGGATTTAGGGGAGTACTCAAAAGAAAAATTAATTAAAGGTACCTAATATATATATATTTATATATATATAAACCGGCCTCCAAACTCAGAACCCGAAAGGAAACAACTCCTATTAACAGTCTATACATATATATATTCGTATATATAATCCAACCAACAATAACTATATATATATATATATATATATATATATATAACTTACCCATATATTGCAATTAGTGAAAAAAAAGTAACAAGTGCTTAAATTAGACAACAACAAAACTCACTGCCCTCCCCTTTCAGCAAACACGGCTCCAGCCAATTAAAAGAAAACAAAACCAAAAGATTGAACCCCCCAATATCTATGGACATATATACCTACGTGTGTATAATAAAAGATTGTGAGAGAGAAAGAGAGAGGGAGAGAAGCGGTTGAGAAATGGCTTCACAAGGTTGAGTGGGAGATGATCAAAGTAGAAAATTATAAAGTAGTGTAAAATGATAAGATACCAAAAAGGCCTATCAAACAAAAATGCATTGCAGCGCTTGAGGATTGACATTCTTTATAAATAGAAGATATATATATATATATATATATATATATATTTTGTGGTTGCTAAAAGCAAGTAAAGTTCTTTCACGATGAACAATTAGCAATTGTAAGCAGTGGCAAAAATCAGAGATCAATCAGACATAAGTGGTCTTAAGCATAATATCAGATTAAAAGGCTAAATAAATAACAAAATCACAAAGGAAAAGCTAAAAAAAAATGCAAGGCAAAGCAGTACCTTAGGCAATAAAATAAAAGAAAACTTAAAATTCTAATTAACTTTAAAACTCCATTCAACTTCCCATAAGAATAGAAAGAATTTCAAGATACCTGAATCTTACCTTGAGAAATTTGCTATTGCGCTTGAAAGGAAGAAGAAAATGTGCAAATGTGTGAGGGAGAAGAAGAAGAACCTGACCTTAAATAGCCAGTGAGAGGAAGTGTTTAGAGGATACGTACTAAACATGTGTCCATAATTAACACACAAGTGTTCTTTTTTGAAATGGGGAGGTGGCACAAAAAGAGTTAAGAAGACACGTACTACACATGTGTCCTTTAACTGACACTAGATAAACAAGTGTTCCTTTTTTTTTTTTTTTGAAATGGGGAGATGGCAAGTAATATGCACAAAAAGAGATGACATGTACTAGACATGTGACAAGTGTTTTTTTTTTTTCAAAAACCGTGGGCTGCAAACATACGGTAGTATCTCACACACATACACACACACACACATATGAAGTAATAATAAAAATAATGATAAAATAATAAAATAAAATCATAACAATAATAATAATTTATCTATAGTACTTATGGTCCATAAAAAAAATGTTCTAAATTATATTTTAAATCTATAGAATTTATAGGGCATCACACAAAACATCCAACAATATGCTATTGTTCACTCACAAAATCACAATTATGTAGAAATTCCTTTTGTTCCTTATGCAGAAACAATTTCGCCTTCTCAATCTCAATATATAGAAGTTCCATCTTCTCCTTCTGCGGATACTAATTTTCAAGTTTTTGATTCAACATCTACTCCTATTCTTAAAAAGTCAAATAGGATCAAATATAAACCTAGTTACTTGCCAAATTTTCATTGTAAACTAGTCTTTGCTTGTCCATCTCAATTGGTTGCAATTGTTGGTAACTCAAGTAAACCTTATCCATTGTCATCTTTTATTTCTTATGATAACCTGTTTTCTTCTCATAAGCATTTCTATCTTTCCATTTCATTTCAACCTGAGCCCAAGTTTTATCATCAAGCTGTTAAAAATCCGCTTTGGTATGAAGTTATGATAGCTGAGATTACAGCTTTGGAGGAAAAAAAAACTTGGGTAGTTACTGATTTGCCTTCTAACAAACACTCAATTGGCTGAATGGGTATATAAGGTAAAGTACAAATATGATGGAAGCATTGAAAGGTACAAAGCTAGGTTGGTAGTTAAAGGGTACACTTAATGTAAAAGGGTTGGATTTTTATGAGACTTTTTCACCGGTTGCTAAGATGACCATTGTTAGATGTTTCCTAGTGCTTGCAGCAACAAAGAATTGGATTTTGCATCAATTAGATGCGAACAATGCAGTGGGATTTGGATGAAGAAGTGTACATGTTTGTGCCTCTTTGTGACGTCCCACATCGCCTAGGTATGAAGATGGGGATGTGCTTATTTGTATACTTCTACCCTCATTGACAACAACGCATTTTAAAGCCGTGATGGTAATGATCCCATCAGAACTCCGCAGTTAAGCATGTTTCTGCGAGAGTAGTATTAGGATGGGTGACCCATTGGGAAGTCTGGTTCAGGGGAGCCAAAAGCGGACAATATTGTATATCATTGGGGTGGGATGTTATAAATGGTATCAGAGCCATTGCCCAGCTTGAGATGTGGGGGAGCGTGCACAAAAGCCCATGAAGGTCGCTGGCGGACGCTTGCTAGGACGGATGCCAAGAGTGGGCTAATCCCATGAGGCCGCCAGCGGGGACTCGTTGGGACGGATGCCAAGAGTGGGCTAATCCCATGAGGCTGCCAGCGAGGACGCTGGGTCCTAAGAGGGGGTGATTATGACGTCCCACATCGCCTGGGTATGTAGATGGGGATGTGCTTATATGTATACTTCCACCCTCAATGACGACAATGCGTTTTAAAGCCGTGATGGTAATGATCCCATCAGAACTCCGCAGTTAAGCGTGCTTCTACGATAGTAGTACCAAGATGGGTAACCTACTAGGAAGTTTGGTTCAGGGGAGCCTACTAAAAGGGAGACAAAGGTTTGCAGGTTAATTGAATCTTTGTATAGATTGAAGCAGACCTCTAGGCAATGGTTCTCAAAGTTTTCAACCACATTAGTTGATCTTGGTTTTGTTCAATCAAAGCAGATTACTCCCTGTTCACTCGACTCAAATGTTCTTCTTTTATTGCAATGTTAGCTTACGTTGATGATATAGCTTTTGCTAGCAATGATCCATAAACGATATCATCATTCATTACCCTTTTGAATGATTGATTTCGGTTGAAAGATTTAGGCCTATGAAGTACTTTCTTAGTCTTGAGATTGCTAGGTCTATAGAAGGGATTTCTATTTGTCAAAGAATGTATGCCCTATAAGTCCTAGAGGATTCAAATTTATTGGCTTCTAAACCTAGGGGTGGTACAGTGGAAATGGTAATTACGCCATTTCCTTTACACTGCACCTTGAGGTGTTTGAGAAATTTAACCCGCTATTTGCACAAAATGACTATTATTCATGCAGGTTCAGGTTATACGGGGTGGGTTGAATGGGGCGGGTCGAATTTCGTCATGGAATTCCATGAATGAACCTACAGAAAGCTCAAGATTAACCATATCCCAGAAGATTAAGAAAAAAATATACAAAAAAACCCCCCAAAAATCAATACCTAAAAAGCTCAAGATTAAACCAGAAGCTTAAGAGGAAAAGTTCAAAGAGAGAGAGAGTGTGACAATAGAGAATGATAGCCAACAACTGAAGATTTCAATACCCAAAGATTTCAATTAATGATTCAACGTGAAGAGAGCTCACAAAGCAGTGGTATGAGCTTTGTTAGTCCATGAAGACGGAGACGACAGAGACTCAGTGAGACATCACAAAGAGAGAGAGGCAAGAGTGAAAGAAGAGAGAGAAAAAAAGGAACAGAAAAGAGAGGGGGGAGGCAGTTGGGCTAAAGAAAGAGATGAGAAACTATGGTTTATTTTTCCTTTTATTTGCTTATGCGGGGCAGGGTGGGTATTCGTGGTATAAAATTTTTTTTACCTGTGACCTGCCCTGCCTCGTATGGGTTGGATAAAATCCAACTCAAATAAGCAAAAAACCCCTTTAAATCCGCGCGGGTTGGGCCGATTTTTGCCTAGCCCTATTTAAACCTGTTAAGTTTCCTGTGGAACAAAATCTAGAACTCTCAAAGGATGAAGGTTATTTCCGTTCAGATTCCACAAGTTACAGAAGGTTGGTTGGCAGGCTGCTTTATTTGAAAATTACAAGGCCTGACTTAGCTTTTTCAGTTCAAATATTGAGTTAGTTTATGGACAAACCACGACAACCTCATCTGGAAGCTGTTCATCGAGTCCTAAGATACATTAAAAACTCTCATGCTCAAGGCCTTATTTTCTCTACCAAGTCAGATTTTCACCTTAAGGATTATTTAGATTCAAATTGGGTAGGATGTTTAGATACTCAAAGACCTATAACTGGTTTTTACGTGTTCATTGGTGATTCACTTGTGTCTTGGAAATCAAAGAAGTAGTAGACAGTGTCAAGATCATCTGTTGAAGCAAAATATCAGGCCTTAGCTTCCATATGCTGTGAGTTGATGTGGATGACTTCTCTTCTCAAAGATTTCAGAATACCTCATCCATAGGTTGTGCCCTTTTGTTTTGTGACAGTCAATCAGCTTTTCATATTGCTGTCAATCCAGTCTACCATGAGAGGACTAAACACATTGAAATTGATTGCCATCTAATTCGTGAGAAGATACAACTTAGACTAATTCAAACTCTTCATGTTATTTCCCAAAATCAGCTAGTAGACATTTTCACTAAAAGTCTTGGACTCAAAGATTTTTGCAGATTGCTGTCTAAGATGTTTGTAAAGGATATTTATCATCCTCCACACACATCTTGAGGGGGAGTATTAGCACGTGTATAAACTAGCTTTTTCAGTTTGTAAGATAGTTAGTTTAGTTAGTTCAAAGTTGTTATTTAGTTCAAATTGTTAATGTTGTTATACAACTGCTATACAATTTCTGTTTCTAGATTAGAAACTAGTATATAATGTTCAATTCATTCTTTTGTACATTTATGAGATTGATTTAATGAAGTTTATCTTTTTCCTCTATTCTTTCTTCTTCTTCTTTTCTCTTACTCTGTTTTGCTTTGCAAAACAGTTTCTAGATTAGAAACTAGTATATAATGTTCAATTCATTCTTTTGTACATTTACGAGATTGATTCAATGAAGTTTATCTTTTTCCTCTATTCTTCTTCTTCTTCTTCTTCTTCTTTTATCTTTTCCTCTTTTCTTCTTCTTCTTCTTTTTGTACATTTACGAGATTGATTCAATGAAGTTTATCTTTTCCTCTATTCTTCTTCTTCCTCTTTCTTCTTCTTACTCTGTTTTCCTTCGCAAAACAGATAGCTTGTTTCCTTGATTCTATTCATCTTGAATAGAATTTGATACCTAGTGTTATATATAATAATAATTTATGCAAATTATGTGACACACATGCCAAATTGGGTGTTTCAACTTCATGCTTTTTATGTATGTATATGTAATTTGTTTATTTCCTTTGACCAACTTAAACAACCCACTACATGAAAAATAACTGCACCGTTAATCATACAACTTTATGTATGTATATGAAATTTGTTTATTTCCCTTGACCAACTTAAACAACCCACTACTTGAAAAATAATTGCACCATTGATCATACAACTTCAAACAGTCTTGTGACAAGTATTCAAATGCTATATTCAGGAGCCTCTCACGTTCAAAAGGGTCACTCTATAAAAATAAAAAATAAAGAGAGTTTGAGATAGATTATCTTTCGAATATATATATTTTTCCCATTATTTTGTCAAACAATGTGATAAGCAAAGGCTCCCTTAGTCTCCCAAGACCAGCGATTTTTGGGTGATTTTTTTTTCTCCTTTTTTTTTTTTTTGCAGAAATCCAGTCGCTGGTCTGAACATAAAAAGAAATGCTTCAAAATCTTTTTTTTTTTCTTTATTCATACATGTAAATGTACTCAAACAAGTATCACAAAAAAAAATAAAAAAAAAATTATACATTCATATTCCTGGACGTTTTTTCCCTAAACTATAAATTATATCAATGTCCCCTCCCTTCCCCCAGTGACAAAGATATCCTTAATAAAAATAAAAATTAAAATTAAAAAAAAGTTACAGAAAGAGTAATCAACAAGGGAAAAATAAACACACACATATTGGGATGGCCGAATCACCCCTACCACCTAGGGGTGGCTCAAGCATTCTTGTCTAATTTGGGGATGGCTTGCCATGAGTTATAAGGTGGTTCAGACCACCCATTCTTTTTTATTTCATTTTATTTATTTTTAAAATTTATAGGAGTATTTTTGTCTTACTGATTTTTTTTTTTAATTTTCCTTAGGATCATTTGTCTTTCTATTAGCCTTGTGGGACATTAACAATTTTTTGTTAATTTGGGGAGACATAATCTATAGTTTTTTTTTTTTTTGGGAGGAGCATTGATAATTAAGTGACAGTTTGATGGGAGTATGTGGACTTTTCCAACGTTAAAACTTTCATTGCAACAACATGACAAGAATGAGTAAAGTCTTCTTCCAAATTGAGTTGAAAGACATTCTTTTAATTCAGTCTATTAAACTTGACACTTATCCATATAGAATGTGATCCTCATATGCATTTTTCACATGCTTTAAAGACATATGTCAATTTAACATACCAGATTGGAATAACTTTGTTCATTCCAGTCTGAAAAAAAAAAAATTGTACAAGACTACAGAGCCTGATAATAACTTTTGAGGTTGTCTATTCCTCAATAACATATGGGAGCCACAAATGAACAGTTTAGTTTTATGAGAAGAAAATATGTAGCTCCAAAACTCTCACTCAACAGTTGTATGGTGCCAAGGTCTATGCTGCAAGTTGCCACCATTTCACTGATCAACACTATGACATTAGGAGAAGGTTGATAGAGAAAGGATACAGGCCATGTCTAGGAAAGTAGAAATAGTGATGAAGATAGCGTGGAGCATGTATAGGTAATTCCATGCTAACATACTGATAAAAAAAAAGAAAAAAGAAGGTAATTCCATGCTAGCATGATAGCTTTTGCTTGTTATCTATATTACATTTTTATTGTAATCAATTATTTGAAATAATCTCCATTTATTTAAGTACAATTCGAACAAAAAACCAATTATATGGCGGTTTTAGTCACATAGTCTTCCAACATATGCTAGAAAAATTGTACAATTTATATGCTAAAAGAAATTTACTGTGGGGGCGTGGAAATAGTGTAAAAAAGGGGCAAGGGATTTGCATCCACCAATACAATGACCAGAGAATCTGAATGCACTGCTCAACAAGTTGATGTTCTCAAGAATTGGAAGGCTGTATTACCAAGAAGTTCATCTGCTGGTTTGACATCAGAGAAATCCTTCTCATGCAGAGAAGTAGAGAGGTCGTCAACCGAGAAAGGTATGCTGCATTGAGAAGCATGGATTAGCTGATATTCAAGGTGCTAGCTTTCTATATAGCTTCATTTGTTCCAATGGAAAAGATAAAATCTTTTAGACAGAGATACCGTTGTTGAAGGAAGCATGCGCTATAATGGTCATAGTAATGGCATCCTTTTTATTAAAATAGTGAAGTCAGAAGTGATCATAGATGAATGAATGTCTAAAAGAAGAAACCAGACGACAACAAGAGTATATAATGAAAAAGTCTCATTAAGTTTAAGGTATGCTAAAGTGGTAAATCAAACTACCAAAATGTGCAAAACTTTTTTAATATTATATTCCTATAATACCCTTATTCTCTTAAGAACTAAAATAAAAACCACCCTAGAGGTGGCGGGGGGTGGCACCCCTTTTCTTTTCTTTCTTTTTTTTCCTGAAAAAAAAATTAGTTTTTCATTTTATTAATTTTTATTTTAGTTTTTAAGAGAATATGAGTATTATAGGAATATAATAAAAAACAGTAGTCAGTTAAATGAGGTTTTTCATATTTTTCTCATAAACGTAAAATGATTCACTTTCTGAGGGAAAAAGACATCTTGTGAAGTTTTTTCTTTCTTAGAAAAAAAAACACTTTCCCTCCTTTAATATGATATGAACAACTATTTCTAGTAACATTTTCGAAATTAACAAGGTCCAGACACAACTCAAGGAAGTTTCTGGAGCCATTCATTGATCTGCTGTTACTAGCTAGAGTCCCACAGAGCACATGTATAAAAAGATAAGAAATTCTCACCTGGAATCGTCATCCAACAAGAAGTTGCTCACTGCATCGTTGGAGTCCTCTGTTATAAGTACCCTCATGCTGGAAAGGACCTGTTGGAAAAAAGAAAAAGAAAAGAGATGTGGTGCTGAGCAATATATTCACTATTCACTAAACAAGATTAAGAACCAGTAACATTAATGAGGATATTCTTACAAACAAACTTACATCTGGAGACACATTTTTGGTTTTATTGTCATCCCAGAAGAGAGTACTTAATCTATACAGCTGCCGAGCACTTAGGATCTGAAAAAACCAAGCCATGATGTCAGACAAAGAGATGGAGTCTTTTTTACCCTTTTGCTGTTGACAGGTAAAACATCATAGATCCATTCCTTAAAGGAACTGGACATGACAATTTCCTCTATCTGGTGATACAATGAGCAACATGAACCATCGTTGTTTGTTTATTCGTATATGTAAATTCCTCATTTGAGCCAAATGGAGGGAAGATTGGACTAGTTCAGACAATCCACTAGATAATTGGTCTAAAGATCACCCATGTGTGCTCTCCACGTGAAAGGAGGTAGAGAACAGTTCAGGCAACTGCGTCAAAGTGTATTATATTTGAGCCACGTGAAAGATATGTGAGTGAGGTCCTTAACCCAGTGATGTGGTATCTATATATTCCACAAGTCATGCTCCTTACTACCCAAGGCTTTCTTACCGTAAATCATCGGCCTTGAGAGAGAGGGAGAGAGAGAGAGAGAGAGAGAGAGAGACTTACAGGGCAGATGTCATTGGCGATTTCATCATAGGACATTCTATATTTTTTATGTATGACCTACAGATAAAAATAAGTGAAAATCAAGTGAGCAAACAGCACTAGAGCTATTATTACTTAAGAAAAAACAAAAAAAGTGAAGGACAATGATAACATCTACTGGAAGTTGTCAAAGACTTTCATATTATGATAATATCCCAAGTGGAACCCCAATTCTTGTATAAGATATCTCTATGTGATAAATATATTTAAAGACACAAAAAAGGGTCTAAACCATGTATATAGGGAGTGTTACAAAAAGGTCTGGCTCTAGAATTCTTTATAATGTACACAGATTATTCTGACCAAAAGAAATAGAGAGATTTCAATTGTTTGTAGCACTGGAGGCATTATTAAAAAAGGTAATAAAAGTTCCAGTAAAAATTGGAAAGGGGTAACTTCACTTACCCCTCGTGAAATTATGTGCTTTTTGATAACACCACCCAATATTCAAAGTCTTTCACTTCAATGTATCAAACTTTTGTTTCGTTTCAATTACCCCCTTCCGTTAGGATTTTTCGTTAAATCCTAACGAAGGGGTATGAAATTACTAAAATACTCTTATTTTTTATTAAAAATTAATTTTAATAAATTTTTTTTATTTATAAATAAGGGTAAATTTGAAATTTTTTAAAATTTTAGGGATATGAAGATTTTTTACTCATTTTACCATTTAATTTAACTGAACTATTTAACGGAAGAGGGTATTTGAAACGAAAAAAAAGTTTGATCTACCAAAGTAGGAGACTTTGAATATTGGGGGGGGGGGAGGGTAGTGTTTGCAAAAAGCGTGTAACTTTATGGGGGTAAGTAAAGTTATCCCAATTTGAAATTACGGTACAAATTTCATCATATTTTAAAATAATACTGATATTTAGTATAAGAATCAATTTAAGACACTAGACAAGATAGTTGACATAGATATTATTTCCCTAGTACTGTAGTGACCGAAATATCATGAGAAATGCTATAGGTGCCAAATCTTTTACCAAGAGATGGGTACCAATATGATATGGAGCTTATTCATTGGTACTCGTAGCATTTTTCTTTATTAATTGTTTTTAATCATTTTCAATGAATAAGCCCCACATCATTTTGGTTCCCATCTCTTATTAAAAAATTTAGTACCCCTAACTTTTCTCAAATATCATATCTATTCATCAAGCACTTAGATGAACATATTAATAAAGTAATTAAGCGAAATTCAATACATCATAAGTTTTTAACAATTATTAGGGAAAAAATCCATGGAGGAACCCGTTGACTTCATTATTAAAGTGCGCGCATTTTAACATAAAATAAGATTAACATACCAAGAACCCAACTGCCTGTCTTATGTGCTTAAGTTCATCCCATAAGGAGCCTGCAAACTGCAACCCAAGAAATTGAGCCATGAAACAAGGGAAAATCATGTATGCATACGGCAAACAAAGTGTTCACAGGTATGACGTAGGTAAACAGAGACAGAGACACATAGCCTACATGAAACACACCAATTTTAAATTAAGTTGGCCTAAAAAAAGAAAAAAAGGTTCACCTGTTCTTTCGCTTGGCACCATAGCTCCAACTCAGCTAACCCAGCTTTCAAATATTCCCCATTGCTGAATGTACAACACTCGTGATGCAGAAGAAGGCTGGAAAATCATTAAAAAAAAAAAAATTCCAACATAACTAAACCGTTTAGCTCACATCAACAACAGAATAAAACAACTGATTACCTATTAAAGAGTTGTACGTTGATATATGAGAAAGTTTGACTGAAGACCTTCTGAACAAGAATTGGAGGCACCTGAAAACCCAACAACTATAATCATTTATTTGCATTTAAACAAAGAAGATAGAGTTTGGCATACTCAAATTGTGTAAAATAAAAAATTTAGAATGAATTTTCATACATAAGTTTCTTTCAGTGTATTGAGGAGAATGTTGAGGCTTTCAATAATGCTCTGCCAATGAGTAGTTGGCGAATCTTTCCCAAAGGACTGCCCAGATCCTGGTGTTGCCATTGATTTTCTTGGCACCTATATATCCACATTGCAGATTATATACATGGAACACATTAGAACTTCCTAAAAGCCAATATTTTTATGAGTACAATATGGCTCCTCATTGTTTGTAGTATTGCGAGGCCTTATTAAAAAAGGTAGTAGAGTTCCACAAAAAGTTCAAAATTTTGGTACAAATTCCATCAAAATTTCAAATTAATACCGATATTTGGAATAAGCATCAATTATAACACTAGACAAGACGGTCAATACAGATTATTTCCCCAGGTACTGTAGTGACCAAAATATCATATCTAATCATCAAGGACTCAGATGAACATATTAACAACTAACTAATATGAGAAAGAATGAGCGAAGATCTTCTGGACAAGAATTGAAAGCACCCGAAACCCAACAACTATAATCGTTTCTTTGCATTTAAAAGAAGAAGGAAAAAAAAGCTTGGCATTACTCAAATTTTGTGAATTTAAAATCTTCAATGAATTTGAATGACAGAAATTTTGAGGATCGTGAGAGGACATTGAAGAAGATTAAAGCTTTTTTCTTCACAACTTTGTTTCTTTTGAGAACTGATTTTGTTTCGCCTTTGATGATTATTTATCATGATTTTCTTGTTTTGTTTTCTTCTTCTAGTTAGTTGTTTTCTCTTGTTTACTTCTTGTGTACCTGTGAAAGCCTTAAGCTTTTAGTGATACTTCGATTAATTATATATATAATAATTAAAAATAAAAAAAAATAAAAAAAAAACTTCAATGAAGTTACATACAAATTTTTCTTTTCGTCTATTGAAGGAAGTGATGAGGGTCTTAACAATGCTCTGCAAGCAAGTCGTTGGAGAATATTTCCTGAAAGGCCGCCCAGATCCCAGTGCCCCCTTTGATGTTCTTGGTGCCTATATATCCACATTACAGGTTATAGATGGAACACATTAAAACTTCCTAAGCTATATTTTAATGTGGCAATTAATCAACTTCATACAGGGAAAAAAGTATCATAGCCAACAGAAGTTCAGCCACCCCCATGTGTTGGTAGGATAACCGCAGGGTTGAGTCAAATAGAGTTGATAAATGAAGTTAAAAGTACCTTGATACATAAGGAAAGCGAAGATGCCAACTCTTTCTTCAAGTTATCTCGAATGGTTCCATATATCTTCTCCACATGGGCTGTGAGCTGCTGCTCAAAAAGCAAAGCTGGGTATTTAGCCTCTACTCGGCATACTACATCATGTGGAGCGACATGAAGATTGGGCGAAGAAGGGGATGAGCTAAAACCCTGGAATTAAGTTACAAAATCAACTCCATTGATGAAGAAAAGGGGTTGATGATTAAATAATTATAATTTTGCATGGCAAAAGAAAATATAGATTACATAGAATCTAATACCATGGTTACCTATCCAAAAAAAAAAAGAATCTAATACCATGGTCATCCCCTCGAGGGATATTTGAGGGGGAGGTTTTTGATGTGGAGTTGCACCGTTCACACCAGCACCTTTCAGATTTCTTTGCAGCAAGATTAACAAAGTAGATGTATTTGATAGCCAATAAGACAAGTGATTGTTATCTTGATCCTGACATTCAGAAGCAATTTACAAACTGGCAATATTAGGAAGAAGCACACCAAACACAATATGAACCAAATAAATAACCAATGGAAGACACAAAAACAGATAAAATATACATGCATAGGTATCAGTGGCTAAAAAGTGAGTGAGAGAGAGAGAGAGTAAAATTAGCAGAACATGAATCTCTTAAATTGAATTTCAACAATAAAAAAATAGAAGATACCAAAAAATGTGCAGCTACCAATTCTTCTAGACTAGTGATGATTTGGAGAAATCACTAAAAACAATGGCCAATTACATCAACGTAGGGGAAGGCAGGGGACAAGACACGGACGACAGATTCCTGGTCAATTTTCAAAAAATTTCTATGTTTAACTTTAAGTGGTCTACATTCCAAACTTCAGATATTATTAGTTTATGAATGAAGATTGCATAGTGATGCCTATCTGAAGTCAGAAGGAAATAAAAATAGTTATTGGTATAAAGATATCATCTACCAAACAATTGAACAGAAAAGACACCACAAATGAGGAGTCTAATACTTTGTAGAAATCCCAGCCGATAACTCTAGAAGATTGAAAAAGCATCATAGTTATAGTAACTGGAAGCAGTAAATAAATCCTATATAGCAGGTGAAGACAGTATAAAATTGAATTAATTACCATAGAATCGTCCAAGATTGACAAACTCATGCTACAATACAAGCACTAACATGTGGCACTCAGATGCCAATATTTCTTTCACTGAGGGCGTGCACTATATTCTTTGATGATAGGTTATTCTCAGATGCAATTTTCTTTTGAACGTCCACGCAAGCAATTGGATGCTTCAAGTGTGTTATATATGAACTTGTGTGGAATAGTGTGTAATTTCCTAAGAGTATGAGGAGTGGTATGTAAAACCTTCTGCAAGAAGGCTAGTTGTCATACTGAGGTGTCCTCCTATAACTGTTAGAATATTCTTGTACAAACTTCTATTTAAATAATGAAGGAAGAAAGGGCTACCGTGATTGAACAGCTCCATTTCATTTTCATAAGTTTCATATATAGATTTCATTTCAAAGTGGATGGAAAAATCATCTACAAACAAAGTAATCCAGTTACCTCGATGGCAGAGCCAATAGTCTGGATGAGACGATCAACTACACTAATCCTTTTGGCTTCAAAAGATTTCCAGTGGAGAAGACACTTGTAGATCGTAAGTGCTGCAATAGGTGTCCCGTGGCTGAACCCAATGTTTTTCGTAACACAACTAATAAGAGCATCAACATTCTTCTGTAGCAAAAGCAAATATCAAAGTATCAAAATTAGTCAACCGACACTGAAAAAAAAAAAAAAGGAAAAAAATTAACTACACAGGCAGATGAAGAAGAGCATGAAGCATATAAATGCTGAGATACTGTAACTCTGTAAGGGATCTCCTGAAATTGCCATTAACATTCTCCGGTAGTAAAAAAAATAAAAATACAGCATGGGCAGATGAATATCAATATCATGGAGTATTTAAGCATAAACGTGTTGAGATTCAACGAGGGATCTCCTGAAATTGCTACACACACGCAGACACAGGAGAGGGAGAGGATGAGAATCTATTTAAATGTAAATGTTTACCTCAGTTGCAGGAGTCGGTGGATGTTTTATCTCTTCTACTTGCTGCCGAAGAAGTTTGTTTTCGGACTCAAGCCTACAAATGAAAATAAAAACAATCACAATGAAAATGCCAAATTGACCAATATGTGCACTAAACACACAAGTTTTCACAATTTTTTCAATATGTAATGTTACAAAGAAAGCTAGATCACGACAAGCACCTCTGAATGGCAGTCTGTAGGTGAATTATTTCCTCCAAAGTTTGCTTCAACCTCTGTTCACTAATTTTGTTTGCCTCATATTTTTTCTCCGTTTCATCAATTTTTATTTCCAGTGAACAGATCCTGACCTGGAAAATATATCAAGAAACCAATAAAGAAGAAGACGAAATGCACAAGTACATAGGCAGTAAGCATCCTTCAGCAAAATGCACATCCTACACTTTCATCAGCCACCTTACCATTAACATTTTCTTTTCAATGGTAAGCTTTTCTGCTACCCCCTTAGAAAAAAAAGAGCTTAGCAAAAAAAAAAGCCTTTCTGCTGCCTCACGTTCCTTCTCAAGCATTGCTCTGCTTTCCTTAAGCAGAAGCTGCTGCAAAGTAAACTGTAGTTCTTCGATTTCTTGTGCTTTAGCTTCTTCCATGGCGGCCTACAAACATTTGACATATTTGGAAAATAAAATATTAGAGAACACGATAAAGCTCACAGAGAAGCATTTTTAATAAACAAGTTAGATATTAAACTTTTGCTCTCACTCTCTTCCATATATCTTTCCCCCACGAAATACAATTCAGGCATTTTTCTGATTCAACTTAGACAAGCCAAAATTATAGTCGTTAATAAAAGAGAGCTCCATAATATGTACAAACTCAAGTTTATGAACTCATTTGAGGTGAAAAATCTGCTTAGTTCATGAACTGAAATGAGTTGACGATGATCATCTGATAGGAATTAGCACAAAAAAAAATTTAAACAAAGACAGCTCCCGGCATATAAAACGTCCTTTCCACAGACGAACGTGGAAGGGACATCTGAGCGCTCAGCTTCTCCTTTCGACAGACGGACCCTTCTTTGGGCGTGGGAGGGACATGTCATGTCATGAAGATGAGAACCGAGGTGGATAGGGCCCGGCCCTGCGGAAAATTCTCTTAGGTTTGGTGGTTTTGGGCTGCATACAATGGGGCGACCAGTAAGCCCATCTTTGTTGGGCGGTTTTGAGTCCCTAAGTGTAAGCCGAAGCCCAATTCACGTTTTAAATATAAACCCAAGCCGGGTTTGGGTTTTTTAGGTGAAGCCCGCATCCATGCTGGGTATGGGTGCGGGTCCTGTTTTACCAGGTAGAGGTAGGTGTAGGGTTTCTACTTTCTAGCCATCCCAATCATACTTTTCTTTTTCTTTTTTTCTTTTTTAATTTTTAATGTTCACAAAGGCCAGGAAATAAATAAGAATTTGAACTAGTAACATCTCTACAGCCGATTGAGTTATCCTTTGAGGATATCTCAATCTGAGTTTTGATCTACTAGAGAAGTCGTTGAAGGTGGTCATTTCCTATTGAAGTTTCTCATACCAAAAGAATTTTTTTTTCCTCACATAAACACAAAAATACGACTATTAATTAATGTCAGTGAGATCATATATATATATATATATATGGTTGCACTCTTCACCTGAACCAAATTAATACTGGGCATGCTATCGACAACAATTGAAAAATGAACAATGTCAACATTAATTACAGAAAATAAAGAAGGCTCATAGAAAACTCATGGTGTCGATCTGCATGTTCAGACAAACAACGTACACCAAGATGCAACTTGACACGACTTTCAATAAATTCATGATAGCCATATATGATAGAAAAATGTTAAGTATTCTTCTAGCGTTTTTTTGGTGTTCTTCTAACTATGATGTGCATTTTAAAATTACTGTTGAATTTGAAATTATCATTATTGACTTTTAATCCATTAGTAATTTAAAAAATCGCATCACAGTTGGGAGAATATTAAGAAAATACTAAAAGAATACTAGCATTTTCCTATATGATAATATATACTTACCCTCACGCGTTTCTCCTCCTGTAATCTCCATGTCAGTTCTTCAACTTCCTTTTCCAATTTATAAATTTTAGCAGCCTGGCCAGACGGGAAAAGATGAGATCGAGCCCGGTAATCAATATTGTATAACAAACCGATAATTTATAAACTCATGATCAGCAGCTTTAGGAAAACCGTGTCATGCATCTTAAAAACAAGCATATATAGCAGTGTGAAATAATATTACTGATTGTGCAAGTAAGAAACACGCCAAGACGCACGCAGGCTCTTTTATTTATTAATCTAATAGCTAGAATTAATGAAGCAACTCCGATCGATCATATATATCATGATCAGTTATCCCTTTTGTTTCAGTATAGTACGTAAATTACCGGATTGAAGGATCTTGATCAGACACAAAAGACTTCAGTACTCTTAAATCAAAACGACGAATGCATGCATGCATGAAAAGTGTCTGTACGTACTTTTCCAATCTTATAATCAGATGTCTCCTTAATTAGGGACCCAAAAACTAATTAAATCTCATTATCGATTTTACCTGCAACTACATTAATTTTGCCTAAAAAATGTCAAACCATAAGACCCAATGAAATAAAAAGCAAAGATAATTAATAAAGGAATAAGTAGTCAGTAGTCACCACCTTAAGCTTCCGTAGTTCATTTCGAGCAACTCTTCCTCTCCATGCACACTGTATCGTAATTGCCGCTTTCTTTATCTTCATATACTGCAGCCATGCCAAGTATTTGCGACACTGCCTCTGCAGTACAGAACCAAAAGTATTCATATAGTTTCCAAGGAGGCCAGGGATTTTTTATTTATTTATTTTTCATAAGTAAGTTTGCAAGGTGGAAATAATATATAAAACAGAAAGAATTTCAGCTGCACAGCAAAACAGCAAAGGTATAGTACCTTCAGAGATATGTTGATATTTCAACATTCATAAAAAAAATAACAAATAAAAAAATTAAATAAAAATAGGCTTAAGAGCAGTAGCAACACCTTTCCTTAAATTTAAGGCATCAAAACAACTTTTTGCTTCCCTATTCAAATAAACTCCACAATAATTTCTCTTATCCTTTACGTATATTATTTAAATATTCTTTAAATTAAATTAGGAGAAAGTACATTTTTAATCCATGAAGTTTCAGTACTTTTTTAATGTTAACCCCAAAGTTTAAAAATTTGCAATCCACCCTATGAAGTTTTAAAATTTGACAATTTTAACCTCCAGTTAGTTTTTTCCGTTAAAATGGACGGAACCCTAGAAAAATAAGACTGAGGGCATTTTTGTCATTTCATACTTTTCCGTCCAATTTGACGAAAAAACTAACGAAAATGTTAAAATTGCCAAATTTTGAAACTTCATGGGGGTGGATTGCAAATTTTTAAACTTTAGGTTTAACATTAAAAAAACACTGAAACTTCATGGGTTAAAAATGCATTTTTCTCTAAAATTAAATGCCGGGGAAAAGAGAGAGGAAAGAAAAATACTTTTTACATTGAAATATTGTTAAAGGATGCAAAAATGCTACCCTAAGAGCATTCTTAATGAACTCTATTTTTCAGCTAAAATTTGGCTTAAAAAAATCACATTTTCTAGTTTAACTAGCAGCTATGCAAAAGTATTAAATAATGGAAAAAGTACACTTTACCCCTCCAAAGTTTGAGCCGATTTTCAATTCAACTCTCAATGTTTCAATTTTTGCAATGCACCCCCCAAAAGTTTAAAAAAATTTCAATTCCGCCTCTCTGTTAGTCGATGCAGTCTTATCTGACGGAACTGTGATCACGTCACATACGTGATCACTTAAGCCCATTCTTTCTTCGAAATGCCCACACCCACACGATTAATCATTTACCCTCACCTAAGCTCATGTGCGCTTACCCAAGTTAGTTCACCTCACAATTACCAAAACGCATCTTACCTCACTCAACTAGGGTTCTTGCGCTGAAGAGAGAAAGCACATTGGTTCAAGGGCAGATGCAGGCGTGAGTGATGGTGGATTTAGGGTTCTTGCGTTGAAGGAAAAATGATAGAGTCTACCTCAAGTCCTGTTGCATCGATTGGTTCCACTCAAAGCGAAGCTTCATCTTCACTGCAACAACTTTGCTACTGTGAGCGACCGATAATTGTGAAAACAGCTCAAATAGAGAAAAGTTTTGAAAGGAGGTTCGTAGGTTGTGAAAATTACAAACACCTCATTGTGCTACCAAAATTACACAATCACACAAACCTTGTGTAATGTGGTTAAGGGGAGGACAATGTGGTTTTGGGGGAAATAATGGACTTAAGTGATCACGTGCGGGTCACGTGATCATAGTTCTATTAGATAAGATGACATTGACTAACGGAGAGGCAAAATTGAAAAAAATTTAAACTTTGGGGGTTGTATTACAAAAATTGAAATAGTGTGGGTTGAATTGAAAATTGGCTCAAACTTTGGGAGTACATTGCAAAAATTGAAATATTGGGGTCGAGTTGAAAATTGGCTCAAACTTTGGGGGGAGGGGGTAAAGTGTACTTTTCCCTTAAATAATAAACTTTCTAAATTTTACTCTATTCTATTTAAATATAATTTTAATTTTATCTTCATTCATTTTTTATTTTCAAACATAGTTACAAATAGGGGTGGGCAAATTAACCGGTTATCGATTAACCGACCGATTACCAATATTAACCGAACCGATAGTTATCGGTTGGTAATCGGTTAAAAAATTTATACCAATAAGCTTATCGGTCGGTCAATAATTTATTATCTGTTAACCGATATGACTGATAAATATTTTTAATTTTTTTTATAATTTTATGCTTTTTACTCTTTTGATTTTTATTTTATAATATAAAAAAGATGTAGTGGATCAATATAAAAAAAGATTCAACAAGCTATTTTAGCCATATATATTTAGGCCCCCAAAAGGGTCAAAACAATTAATTTTTAATAAGTTATTTTAGGCTTTAACCCAACAAAAAGTGTTTGAACTCTCAAAATAACTAATTTTTGGCCCAATTAGTAATCACTAAAAAGCTCAATAAAAAGTTAACAAAAACCGATTTAACTGATTACCGATATGACCGATTAATCGATTAACCGATAGCTTATCGGTCGGTAATCGGTCAAAAATCGGTTAACCGATAGCTTATTGGTCGGTAATAGGTAATCTTATTAATCGGACCGATATGACCGATACCCAGCCCTAGTTACAAACCCATAAAAGTGAGGGAGAGAAATTGTGAAGGGAAATACAAAACATAAAAAATTGAAATAAGAAGGGAAAACTTCACTAAAGACCCCTGAATTTCTACCCCTTTTGAAATACTCCTCATAACCTTCAAAAATTGTCAATTTAGTCCCCTAAAGTTTCAATTGCTCTCAATTTAGACCCATCCGTTAGATTTTAGACATTACATGACGTTTATACCCCTAACTTTTATATAAAATTTCAACTTCCAAAATGTTTTTTTTTTTAAAAAAAAAGAAAAAGAAAATTAGGGATATTTTGGTCTTTTCATGTATTTTTAACAGCTAAAATTGACGGAGGGGTCCAAATTAAGAGTTTTTTTAAGTTTAGAGGGAGTATTTCAAAACGGGTGAAAGTTCGAAGGCCTTTAGTAAAGTTCCCCTAAAAGGAAAGGATTTTGTTTTCCAAATGTGAGGAGATGCCTGACAAGCCCTAAAATGGAGATGAGGAGAATAGAGAGCTTGGTGTGGAGTTTGCTTTTTGTAGAATTTAAACAAATTTTTACGAAAAGTGAATTTTAGAGAGTTCATTGAGGATGCTCTAAGGGCAGCATTTTTTGTTCCCTTGGTGTTCCCACGTCAACAAAATTTCTTGACGTACCAGTAATTCACATGTCAATAAATGTTGACTTGTCAAGAAATGATACATCAATAAATAAACTTTAGTAACATCCATATCTTTAACCTTACACACATGTTAATAATGCCATGTCAATAACGTTTAGTAACCTGTCAACCTCCTTGACACGTCAAAAAACTCAGGTCAGTAAAAAATTGGTTTTTTGAAGTGCTAGGAGCTAGGAGAACACCGCCCAAGGGGTTAATTAGTTGCAAGTGCTTTAATTTTTAGGAGTTTTCTATACATTTAAGGAACTTTTAAAACCAGCTAGAAATCCATTTTGTTAAAAATATCTTTTACCTGAAGAATAATTGCAGCTCTAGTCTGCTTTCTGAAGCGTAGCTCAATACGAGCAGCCATTCCCCGCATTGCCGTCTGAATAGAAATAGCAGAGGAATGCAATTTTCTGTAAGCTTTCCTAGCAAGATACATCCGTAATTCTCTCTGGATCTTCAGAGAAGAAGCTTCTCTTCGCATGCCCTCGTAAATTTGCCGAGTAAGGTGTCCTGTAATCAACATATATAGACAAAAGCTAACAAGAAGAATATACATGTCTTGATGTCTCAGCAGATATGAGTACAAATTAACGATCGACATCCTAATTAAAAGATCATGATGTCCAAAGACATGAAGAACAAAATTTAAATACCTCTGCATGCATCTTGAATTCGTATAACAGACTTACGGCACAAGACAAAACTTTTACGGGCCAAATAAGAACGGAATTTTCTCTGAATAATGCAAGCTGATAAGACCTCACTCCTACGAGCATATAGTTTTTCCAACTGACCAGCCTTGAGGAAAACTTTTGTTTTACCAATCTGTAACAACAGACAGGATCATAAGATCACAAAAGCAATCCACAAACAAATGCACATATATAGCAAGCACACGTGCATTCTACAACAGTAAAGATAAACATTAACCTATAATGATGTTAATGCTTCTGTTCTCCAAAACTCATGATCATATTAAGTTAAGAGAAAATGTACAGCCAGTTAGAGAAATGGAATTTGATTATGTGAAGAATGTCTTATCATCATCAAATAATTACCTGATAGCCTTCAAGTCTCTCCTTCTTCAGAAGCCTTGTGCAAGCAATGACCTCATCAGAACTGATATTATATTATTATAGAAATATGTCAGAACATTT
Organism: Carpinus viminea; assembly: GCA_013348765.1. NCBI lineage: Eukaryota > Viridiplantae > Streptophyta > Magnoliopsida > Fagales > Betulaceae > Carpinus > Carpinus viminea. The sequence continues at coordinate 25,807,889 of CP054667.1, forward strand.
AATGGTTGGGTAAAACATCTGACAGCAAATAAAAACAACCAAAATACCTCTCATCCAAAACTTCAGGTGCAAGGAGGCCAAATTTTTTTACAAATTCAGCAAAGGGTTTTCGACTGGGAAATCCGGCGTACCCTATCCTAATTGCCTCCATGACTCCCTAAAATTAATGAGACACATAAAATATGTATAAACTCTAATACATAAAATGCAGTATATTCAGAAATCAACACCATATAATATATAAGATATCAAAATTCTTAGGAGAACATTTTTATTCTCAAAGATGGATGGCTTAAGAAGATTATTGGGTTTTACACAACGAATGTAATGCGGCTGAGTTTCGCTGAGAGTTTGAAGCAACGATTGCAATTCTTTCTGCATAAAGTAAAAAACAAGACTTCACAGTTACCCATCAGACAGAAGAAAGAAGTTGATTTTTTTCCTCCATAAAAGAAGAGGGAAAACTACGCAAACCTTAAACAATAAACCTACTGAAAAGAACCCTAATTGTTTTGGGTGTTCGCCCGCTTCAGATGAATCCTTGGCTGGAGTCGGAAATAAACCCTTCAGAAATTTGCATCTGGAAGCACTCAAGAGCTCCTGATGTTCAGCAAAAACATAGTCTTTGTTCTTGTCCAGGAACTGTTCTGTTTGATAAGTGACCTGAAAATCATATCAAAGTTAGTTTTCAGTGCATGCATGTATATATATATATATATATATATATATATTTATGACCTACAAATTAAAAAATGATGCAAACAGGCACACTTACATTGCCAGCGTAATGGCAAATTGTGAAGTCACTAAGCGAAAATTTTGGCTTGGTGAAGCGCTTATGGTTTTTGAATGTTTGATGCAGCTTTTGGGCAAATGTTTCATGTGTTGATTTTGGAAACATACTGCAGAACACACAACTCAGCAATCTCACAACCAACCAGTGTACTCAATGAAATTTGATGATGTGATATAGAGCAATTTAATCAATATATATATACTACATAGTGCAGTGCTTACCAAGCTTCGTCCAGAAGAGCAATAATGCCACCCGGTTTCTGAAAAAAAAAAAATCGAAATTGCAAGCTACATATATGAATAAAATTAAAATTAAAGCAGAGAGAGAGAGAGAAAGAGAGAGTCAAATTTTTGGAGAAACCAGCAATCATGAAGGGTAAACGTTACAATTACCCTAATACGCACGTGGGGAGTATACAAGAAAACACCAGCACCTAAACAGAGTTATAATTTTTGGAACAAATCCAATACAAAGCTAATCAAAGCAGTACTATATATATATATATATATATATATATATATATATATATATATATATATAGATATATATCCATGTTAGGCATACAAACCTTTTCAATGAGATCAATAATATCCTGATTATCAGCAAATTCAATGGAACTCCAATCAATTTCTTCTTTTGTATATTCTTCTTGCTCCCCTTTGAGAACGTGCTGCCAACAAGATATATATTCGTGCATTACAAACCTTATGCAATACCTATAGAATGAACAATTGCGAAGGACAACAAAGAAAATACAGAAATTCTTCACATAAAACCTGATTGAAACGTTGCTGAAGCTTCTCATTTGCGAGATTGATGCAAAATTGCTCAAAACTGGAAAAAAAAAAAAACAAAAAACAACAACAACAACAACTATGCATGAGATAAAAAGTACAAGAAGCATCTAAAGCAACACTCATAAATCCAGCATCAACAAAAATTAACATTTTAGTTCATGCAAAGGATTCCAGTCTATTAAGGAAATTAATTTTAGATCACTTTGGCATTCTACTTAGCAGAAAAGTAAATAACTCAAAATTTGCACAATCATAAGACTAGAAGTTCCATATATGCAAGTTTTCCCTTTTCTTTCAGCTTAAGAACCACACATTCACAAAACATCTGGACAGGACAATAAGAACCAATAAGAAACTGCTTTGACCTCTATCCGCTCTATAGCTAGCTAGTACTGGAAGTGGAAGTTGGAAGAAATTGACAGAAGAAGATTTGAAATCATAAGATTATTAAACAAGTAGAATACATGCTGTATGGGGGCAGAAGCAGATACTAAGATTAATGCTCAACTAGCTAGACAAGAGGAAACTGCTCTTTTAAAGCTCCATTGACATTCAAAATTAGCGGCAACAAACAGATAGGCACTGCAAGGAACTTAGTATTTCCCAGAGACTATAAATAAATGAAAGAATTTAATACATAAACCAGCACATGGTACTTTTATATGGATGTTCAAACCCCCATAGTAACCATGCCTCATGCAACTTAATAACCTTTGACATGCTTGAAAAGACAAAAGCGTGTTGGCTGGATGTTCCAGCAATGCACTTCTCAATGGGCAGTAGGTTAGACAAGGAAAACACAAAGTAAACAAGAGTGGAAGTAGCTGCAGAAATTCTGCAGAAAATGTGCACAAAGCAGAGAAAAACAGAGGAATAAAACAGGGGAGATGAGGACTTTTTCTGCAAAATGAGCTCTCGGCTCTTTTCTTCTTCTTACATTCTAATTTTTTTCTGTAGCTACACAATACAAAAGACAAGAGAAGCTTCTCTTTTACAAAATTAAGTTCTAGAACAATACACGTGGCTTCACAGAACACACATTTTCATCTACAACAAGCTAGAGTTTATAAGTAAAACACAACCAAAAGTAAAAGTTGACAAGTCAAAGCACATTAATTTGTAACAAAGCGAAAGGCAAAACACCCATTTATGGGAAATTAAGGAGCAGTCTCACAAGTCATATTAAAGTACTGAAAAGTGATAATTAGAAAGGAGAGGGGTGGGGGAGGAGAGAGAGGGTCGGGGCATGTCCGAAAGTTGATGATAAAAAAACAACCAACAAAAGAAACATGGTAAACTGCTAATGATTATAAAAGAAAATAAGTAGGTTAATTGTATGCTTTATGAGACAGGGACTGAAGAGTAGAAAATGGCTGCTCAAAGAGAGCTTCGGTCTCTCCTTGTACAACCTTGGGAGAAAAAGACAATCTTCCATTTAGTTCACATAGAGAAACTAATCTATGTCAATATAAGAAGATAAGGCATACGGGTTAAGCACCTGTTTGTCTTCAAACTCTCAAAACCAAATATATCCAGCACCCCGATTGAGAGCGTCGACTCATCAGGATCTTGACCAATTGATTCATTAATCTTATCCACAAGCCTGTGGAACCAAGAAGGGTCCTCTGTTCAATTTACAGCCCAAACTTGAACAAAGTAACTAGTAAAGCTAATTAAGAAAGACCAGATCACTGTTTAATCTTCAGTCAAACTCTTCTAGAAGAGTATCTTACCAGCCAAACAACCTCGCATAGACCATTTTAGCCAAAGCATCTCTTCCGACAGCCGCAGATTCGAGATCCCGATGTTCTAGTATTTTTTCACGGGCTGCTACATTTAATACATGCTTGCAAAGAGAATCTTCTAGTTCCGCTACATCACACCTGAACAGAATTTAAGAATTGATAGGCCACATTTCTTCTCTTTTCATAAAATATGAAGTGCAAACTTATCAACCAGTGCATCTTTTTAGCATGTGAATCAATGCATACGTCAATGAAATTGCTTAATTAATTAGTTACATGAAAAGCTCAGCAGCAGTTTCTAGATGAAACCGAGATTTTTCATCATCTTTTATCTTGGACGAGTCCGATTCCTTCACTTTTTCAAATTCAACGTTCCCAAGATGCAAAATTGCAGCCACGACTCGAAATATTGCATCCTGCAAATGGGGTAAGAATTTCTAAGAAACAAAGAAAAACGAGATTTTTAAGTAGCAGTTATACTTAAAGCTTCTTAATTATCTTCCAACTGAACCTTTTTCCTATGAATTACCTGGTCACCAACACTTATTCCAACAACTTCCATTGCCTGCCTTGTTGCGATATATTCCTCTCTTTTTTTCGAGAGATATTCCACTCCATCCAACTCATCGCACTTTGAGTGATTCAGATAATGAAATGTTGTAGGTTCATCCAATTTGTACATCTGAAAATCCAGTCAAATGTATAAGAGAGAAATATATATATTTTATATATATATATATATATATCAAACCATTACCTTGGGTTGTGCAGCGCAAAACATGTAGAAACAGTGATAATTTCTCCCAGGATGAGACACATTGCAAACACGTGATCTTTCCAGCAAATAAGTTTTGATAGCCGCACCAGAAATTCTCCCCTCCTTGTCAAATTGAATCTTCATGAACTTACCAAAACGACTGCAACATTGACAACACATGCATGCACATTGCACATAGAGATCGTACCAAATTAAGCAAATAGATCATAGGACGTACGCATCACATCAAATTTGCAATATACACAGTAATATTTTTAAACCATCTGACCTCGAGTTAATTTTTGCGGCAGTCTCTGTATTACCGAATGCTTCCAGAACAAGAATGGACTGCAAATCAGAGAAAAACCCAACAAAAGCATGTAACAGAAAACAGAAAATTACTGGCCAATAATTATAAGAACTCAACATCAGATTTTTTTTATAGGTAATTATAAAAAGTTTCTTCAGAAAAATTCAATGTCAGATACTACTGCTTGTACTAGCTAGTTTGCCGGCAACTGATCAGATTCTAGAATTCTTTTACCTTCAGGAGTCGCTGCACAACAGGCATCTTCTGATCAGCAGCACCTCTCCTTCTCTTGTAATTAGCATCAAGATAAGTCAGGAGTAATTTTGCAACTTGTGTTTTACCAGCCCCACTTTCTCCATTAACCAATATTGACTGACTTTTTTCCTCATTGATCATATCTCTGCATCCACATTAATGGCACATTACATTATCACAAGTAATTAAAGAGATGACATGAAGAATTTACAATGAGAAAGTGGAAAAGTACCGGTATGCAGCATCTGCAACAGCAAATGGATGTGGACTTCTCTGAGCAAAGGCTGCCTTTTCATATTTTGCCATCATCTGGCTATCATAAAGATGAGGTAGACTTCTAAAAGGATTCACAGCAATCAATACATTCCCTGCGTATGTCTGATGCCAGCAGTAAGTGTATTATTAGCTTCCTGTCTGAGCTAGGAATGAACTCTTTTTAATTAATGAAAGCCTATATATATATATACATTTTAAAATACTCACGTATATCTCATTGATATCATATCTTGATCTTAGATTCTTAAGGACTCCTGGTTCATGCAAATAAGCCAGCTTTCCCATATCATCTACGCCACATGGTGGGGCTTCAGGGTCTTTGGGATGGACATTAATGGAATCTTTAACAACAACCTGCATGCATGAAGTTTTCCTCATAAATAATATCGGTGGGAAAAATAAGCAAAATCAGCACACAATCAAAATACGTTATTCAAAGCACTCACCGTCTTCCCCGAAGTGCAGAGGACTTTAATTCCTTCGTCATCAACCTTCACAACTTCACCATCTATCCAAGCTTCATCAGGATCTTCCACCCAAACAAGAGATCCAACCGCATTACTGATAGCAGCAGCCTGGAAAGCAAAGAGTGTCAAAGCCTAAAATATCAAAATCCTTGTCTTCAATTTGCTGTCTTCATTAAAAGATCTCTACTGACCCACCAAGCGCTTAATTGGCCTTGTAAGAAGCAGCATTTTTTTTTTTACCCTATTCAAAGCAGGGAAGGGGAAAAGGGATAGCGCTAGTACGATGCTGCATAGTAAATCAAAATGGGTATTTAACTGAACATATAAAAAAAGGATCCAACAGTGCACCTTAAGAAACAAGAGAAGAAAACAAATCTGAGAGTATTTAAAAACAAATAAATACCATGTAATTCAATTCACAGAGATTGATCAGGTGGGAAACTCGGGAACTAAAAATGAGAAGATTAAACTTAAATTTTCTGGAGAAAAGACAAGTCAGAAGAGTTCAAGGTGATGGACCTTCATTTCTCTTGTCACTCTTTTATAGGGATCAAAGCTCTCAAGGGTTTGAGGACAAGAAGCCTAGTTTCAAGGAGGTCAACTACTGACTTTTAATTTGCTGCAAACTTATAGCTGTATTTTGTTATTGTTATATGCAAATTGTTCTTCTTTATTAATATCATGAGTTTATGCATCCATTTAATTGTATCGAAAGTTTCATCCCTAACCATTGCCAGCAGGAAAAATGGTGAAGTCTATGTTTAAAGCAATGAAAGATATGACGAATAAATTTTGCCATAGTTGGTATTATAGCAGACTCGTAGTAGGGTCTTTGTGGGACTCAATTAGAACACCTCTTAGACTTGATTGAGACATTTTCTTAATTTAGAGTTTAATATGATTTAATCATATTAATGTATATATATGTGTAATTTTTCATTCGCGCTAAACACCATAAAATATTTTTCTAATAAACATTTTACATAAAGACAAATGGAACCTTAATTTACTTATTGAAAAAAAAAAAAAAAAAAAAAAAGTTGAGGCGCTTAAGACTTGCTGAGTACGGTAAAATTGTTGAGAATCTTTAGTCAATGAAAGTTAGTTAGGGCTGTTCAGAAAGAAAGAGCAAGAATAATTTGACAGGATAATAACTGCATGGATCCCTATGTCCTCAACTGAGTTAACCCACCACCTCAATAATGGCAGCAGATTCGACGTCACTTTGATGACATAATCCGTGTCTGATGTCAACTTAGATGACATCAATTCTGTTCAAATTAATATGATAATTTAATTGGTATAATTTATTTACACGTTTAATATTGATATATGGTGACTTTTGAAGTCTTTAAAAAAAAAAAAAAAAAAAAAAGAAGATTGTACAATCTTGATCATGCATGTCCGATTTAGACGATGCTACCATTCTCCTCTCTAAATTTTCCCACATTGTCAATAATGTCTATGTTCATGTTCCCACTATATATATATATATCCCACATGTATGTGGCATAAAAGTCAATGTAAACACGTTTGCATGTCTCAATCGAAGGGCATCCTACCATTTTTTTTTTATCAAGTGTGGTGAATAGGGGACGAAGTGTGAAACTAATATAATTAAGCATATGATTAAGTTAAGTTGTCATATTTAAACCTAATTTACTGCACTTTCTCAGACCGATTATTTTGCAAGTTAAATATGTGCTTTTAAAGAAAATGACAAAAATATGTTCTATTTGAAATTGCGTTTTTTTTTTAAAAAAAAAATAGTAGCTTTAAATTGCAAGTAATAAGATATACTCATATTTTAAAACTCAAAAGTTTTAGAGGTGGAAAAATAATTTCTCTAAGCATTTTTAAAATTTTGTTTCCATTAAATGCGTTTTAAAATTACTATTTTTTCAAACCAAATATTATATATGTAGACATAATATTTAACAAATTAAAAACAGTTAACCAACCCAATAAATATTTGTGTGCCAACTGCAACGTACGAAGTTGGTGCCTTATAATTATTAATTCTAACATGTTCTCCTATACCTAGCTAGCTAGCAACTTCCTTTTTTTTTTTTTTTTCTCTCTATCCTAGCTCTTTAGCGCCGGCTTAATCATATGCTTATATTAGTTTCACGCTTTGAGAGCCATGTTTAGTACAATTGTAGACATTGGATTCGGCTGATGGTTTAGTTAATAGGAGACACAGTGTGAAACTAATTATATATATGCTTATATATGACTAAGTTATCATACTTAAACCTAAATCACAAGATCTAGAGGTATAAGATGATCGAGAGTAAAAAACATCATATGCGATAGATTTTCTAATCAAAATTGACTTAAAAATAAAAATCTAGCAAGTAATTAGATATATCTAGCTACGTCATTACAAGAGAAAAGCATTTTTCATGTCATTTTATTTTTACGCCATTTGACTAAAAGACGTGTATACTGTGATATTATGTTGTATTCAATACACGACATCAATTTAATACAGAGATAGCTCAATTGGCTGGGAATCACGTCTCATGAAATGGAGGTTACTTGTTCAAATCCACTATCGCCTCTTTTGTGTGGACATGTCAAAATATATATATATATATATATATATATATATATATATATAAATTCATCCATATGTTACAAACGCATGCAATGAATTCACTCTTAGATGGATGAATTGCTCTCTAGGGTTTAATCAAGGAGAACATTAAGCCTAGCTAGTTTCAAGGAGGTCAAGATCTAGTACTACTGACTTTATAGTTTTTTTTTTTATTATTATTATTATTATACACAAATTGTTCTTCTTTATTATGAATTTAAAGATGGTGAAGTTGTCCCGCCAAAGTGGATCTGAAGTCTATGTTTATTGTTTAGAGCAATGAAATCAAGGTACATGTGAAAATAAGCCATTGGCACAGCTTCATTAACACCAAGTTTGCAACATAATATAATGAATAAATTATCAATGCCGCAACTTCGTAAATGAATATATATATATTTTTGTAAACACCATACATTCAACCAGTAGGAGGGCCAATGGCCTTACAAATAGAAAAAGAAAGAAGGGAGGTGGATCTTTTCTACTACAAATGGGATAAGAGGGAGGGGAAAAAGTAAGTGGGAATACAGCCCGAGATAACTCTTGCCGCAGTCCAAAACGCTGCATGATGAGCGCAGAAGTTTGCACTTCGGTGTATCTTTGTTGCTAACCACAAAGAGGAAGCTGGAATCATGGACAATGCATTGGCAATTACAAATTCAATGTGCCAATCAAGGGTGATGGATGGATTGTTGAGAGCTGATATAACAACTGCAGAATCTCCTTCCAAACTGAAATTCGTCAGATGCAATGAGGCAGCAAGAGAGGCTGCCAACCGACCTGCTAAAGCCTCACCAAAATTTGGATCACATGGAGGATTGGTTTGAGAGATAGCCTTGACTATCTTCCCTTTGGAGTCCCTGCAAACAGCTGCTTGAACAAAGAAATTCTCATGGATGGCAGTGTCAAAATTTATCTTGAAGGAGCCAGCAGAAGGTGGAGACCAGAATTCTTTGACCATGGAGGAGGTGGACTGCCAGGCTGCAGCATGAACCAGGGTAGTTTTCCTGATCGAGCTAGCCAGAGAAGAGATATCTAGAATAGAGCCGTCATGGATAACTTTATTCATAGCAAACCATAGCAAATCACACAAGACAGTAGCAAAAATCTAAAACAAGTGATTGTTAGCAAAGGGAATACCAAAAGAAGAGTGAGGGTGAATGAGGCCTTTGATCTAGTTAGAAGGAGAAAGAGAGGACCAAGCAGATGAATCAAGAGGCCAAAAAGAGGATCTCCATGCAACTCTAGCAAAAATGCAGGTGAAGAATAAATGAGAGGTGGAATCTTCTTCAACACTACAGAGAAGGCATAAAGAATTTTGAGCAGGGATTTGGAAGATAGCTTTAAGTCTAGCTTTGGAGGGAAGGAGTTTCCAAACTATTTTCCAGAGGAACAAAATGAGTCTAGCATTAAGTTTAAGCTTCCACAGAGCTTTCCAAGTACTAGAATCAAGAGGAGAGGTGATTGAGCTAGTTCTTTGGCTGCTGATCAACCTATGTGTTGAACTAGTGGAAAAACAGCCATCGGAGGAAGGGGTCCAAAGGAAAGCTGGGAAAGAGTTTTGACTGACGGGAATCTTAAGGATTTCTTTGACACATGAGGAGGTGAACAAAGAAATAAGGAGAGGAAGATTCCAAGAGCCATTTGAAATTAAATCAGAAATTCTCAACTCAGAGAAAGAGGTCCTACTCAAAGGTTTTGACTGAGGAGAAAAGAGAGGCTTTGTTGGAATCCAATAGGAGTTTCAAATAGAGAGAGCTAAAAATCTATGAATCCTATGGCAAGCACCTAGAGATATGATAGGTTTTGACTTGAGAATGCCATTCCAAAGCCAAGAAGAAGAAGAAGAATGGGAGGAGGGGGAGAGAAAATAACCAGATTGGAGATACTTACTTAAGAGTTGTGCAACCCAAGGAGAGTTTGAACCAGTGAGCAGCTTCCATCCAAGTTTAGAAATGAGAGCAAGGTTTACCTCTTTCGTTTTTCTCAAACCCAAGCCACCAAGAATCTTTGGAGTGCTGATGGAATTCCAAAACTTCAAAGAGAGGTTTTTGGATTTTGAGGGTGGAAACCCCCACTAAAAGTTTTTAAAAACCTTGTTAAGTTGGCTGTAAATGCTGTTTGGGAGAAGGAAAGTACTCATGGCATATGAGGGAATTGCTGCAGCCACAGACTTTATGAGAACCAACCTGCTAGCTTGAGAAAGAGTCTTAGCTCTCCAACCTTCAACCTTAGACTTCACCTTATCAATGATGTTGAGGAAAGCAAAACTTTTTGAGTTTCCAAACAAGATAGGGAGCCCTAGGTAAAGGGACCTAGAGGGGAAAGAAGAGAAAGGCAAAATGTCAAGTATCAAATCTGTAGTGGCAGGGTTGATGTTTTTAGAGAATTTGATGGAGGATTTGCCTTTGTTGATGGATTGACCAGACCATAGGTAGTATTTTTTGAGACAAGAGTGAATGCAGGTGGCTTCTTTGGGGGTGGCTTTGCCAAAGATCAAGAGATCATCAGCAAAGAGGAGACGGTGGATGGCTAGAGAGGATTTTGAAATTTTCGTGCCTTTGATGTTTTCAGCTTCTTTGAACAAAAGTCTAGACAAAACTTTAGCACCTAAAATGAACAAGAAAGAAGAAAGAGGATCTCCTTGCCGAGGCCTCTAGTAGGGGAAAAGAGTCCAAAAGGACTGCCATTGATGAGGATGGAGAAATGGGAGAAGGAGATGCAAATTCTGATCCAGTTAATCCAAGAGAAGTGGAACCCTAGCTTGCTCATAATTGAAAGAATGAAGTCCCATTCTATTTTATCAAAAGCCTTCTCCATGTCCAAGTTGAGAAACATAAAACTACCTTTCCCTTTCTTGTTTTTGAAGGAGTGAAGCAATTCATGGGCCAGAATGGTATTATCCTGGATGTTTCTGGATGGAACAAAGGCAGATTGCAGAGGAGAAATAATTTTTGGGAACATGGATTTCAATCTATTGGCCAGTAACTTGGTGATGATTTTATAAATGATGTTGCACAAGCTTATGGGCCTAAAATGATGGACAGTATGAAAACCGGATTGCTTGGGAATTAAAGCAATGTAAGTGTGGTTTAGTTACTTCAGCAGAAAGTGATTCTGGAAAAAATTAAAGATGCAACCAAGAACCTCCTCTTTGACAACAGACCATTACTTCTTGTAGAAAAAAGCAATAAAACCATCTAGTCCAGGGGCTTTAGAGGAGCCCAAATTGGAAAAGGCTTGAACCACCTCTTCTTTAGTTGGGATGGCACATAGGAGAAGGTTGTCTTCAGCAATGATAACAGGATCAAATAGGTTGAGCATTTTAGTATCATATGGAGGAGCCGAGGAGGAAAACAAATTGGAGAAATGAGAAACAAGAGTCCCCCCAATTTCAGTTCTGGCAGAAACCCAAGCTCCTTCAAAGGTTTTAAGAAAATTTACAGCATTTGACCTCCTCCTAATCAAAGTGGAGGAGTGAAAATACTTAGTGTTAAGCTCAAGACAACCAAGTATCCCTGGATTTTGTTTTCCACAAAGATTCTTTTTTTATCAAAAGATCATCATGCTCTTTCTTCAGCAAAGACTCTTTTACACTAGCCTGAGGGCTAGGAGGGGAAAGCTGAATCTCTTTTAACTTGAGCAAAGAGGCTCTGATCTTCTCTTGAATGTTGCCAAAGTGAATGATGTTCCATCTTTTAAAAGCAGCTTTGGTTTGATTCAGCTTTTTCACTAAGCAAACAGTTGGAGAACTAGTAACAAAATGCTCCCAAGCTGCTGCTATAACAAGACCACAAGTGAGATCTAGGGTCTAAATTCTTCAAACTTGAAGGGTCTAGGCTGGAAGGCAGAAGTGGTATTAGTGTTTAAGAAGATGGGGCTATGATCTGAGATGGAGGCAGGGAGGTGAGCGAGGGAAAATTCTAAATGAAGGTGAATCCAATCAAGAGAAGCAAGTGAAGGGGTTACCAATAAACCCAAGATCAACCAATCCCAGCTGATCAATAAACCCTTTAAAAGGGCAGTGATAGGAACTTGCAACTGGTTTGCTTCCTAGCTTTTCAAACTGGTTTAAAACAAAATTGAAATCCCCAATGTAAAGCCATGGACTGACAAAATCCTCACCAACAACAGTGAGTGAGTCCCAAAAGGCTGGTTTGTAGAGAGTTTCTGGGGGGCCATATATGCAAGAAAGTATCCACGGGTGATTTGAAGGGTCAGAAAAGCACCATGTAGTGATATTATTCTGGTTAGTGAGAAAACATTCAAGTTCCACACCTAATCTCCAAGTGAGAACCAGGCCACCACAGGTACCAATAGGAGCAACATGAGTCATAGCATAGAAGCCAAGACGGTTGAGAATATAAGAGGTGAGAGAATGGGGGATTTGGTTTCAAAAATGAAGAGAATTTTAGGGTTATTTGATTTAATCAAAGCCCTAAGTCCACGAACTGCAGCAGGGCAAGAGATCCCTCTGCAGTTCCAAGATAATATCTTCATATAGTGCTAGGGGACACCAACTGGTCCTCTGAAATAATGGTATCAATGGTATCATGTTCATCAATAGCAAAAATGGGAACAAAAGGTGGAACCTGTTTCTTTTTCCTTGAAGCTTTGATGAAAGGTCTGGCTGCAAGCTGCTGAGAGGAGTTTGGAGTGGCATCCATAGGGATAGAGGCTTCCAATTCATCAGGATTTGCAATTGGAAGAGAAGAGCTGCTGGAGTGTTTCTTGAAGGGGAGCATTTCACCTGACAACCTTTCTCTCTTCTTCTTCTTAATCAGAGAAGGGTCATAACCTGGAGGGGGTTTTAGAGGTTTATGAAGGCGGGGTGGAAACAGAGTATTTCTTGGGAGAGAGGATTTTTTGAATGGCTTGAAGGTCTTTTGGCGGGTGATTTTGAGGGGGTGGTAGAGGTTAATCGAGAAAAATGCATCTTGATGTGAAAGAGAGGGAGTGGTGGAGTTGTGGTAAATGGGAGGACAATAGATAGAGAGGGTTGGTTTTAAGTGGGGGATTTGTTAGGTTTTGGTTTAATTCTAACAAGCAGGTGTTGGTTAGTTACAGGGGTTTCATTTTAGGAAGTGGGAAGCAAGAGAGGTTGAGGTGGAGCTGCTGTATAGGCTGGTGTAGAGGTTGAAGTGATGAGTAATGAGTCGGTGGGGGTATGCTACGCCAAGAATAAGCAATGAGGTGTGAGGTGAAGTGAATAGGCTGAGTTGGTTGGGGGTATGCCAAGAATAGCAGCAGAGGTGTGAGGTGAAGTGAATAGGCTTTGAGGTGGACAGGTAACATATGGAGTTTGACTTTTTGGGACAGGAATTAGGTTATCTTTATGTGGCCGGTTGGATTCAGGTGACCTGAACTGAGAAGATGAAGGTTGAGAAGCTAGCAATGGAGGTGTGGTTTTTTATGATTGGAGAGGTGTGGGGAAGATTTGAAAAAATGTTAACATGCATGGAGACTAAATAGTTCCCAGGAAACCTTTCTTCAAGAGGCGCCATGCAATGATCAGATTTATGGCCAATTTTGCCACAGAAGGTGCAGTAGATGTCCAATCTCTTATACTAGAGAAAGATCCAAAGAGACTCACCACCTTCTCTTCTGAAAGAGAAACCAGGTTTCAAAGGGTTGCATACTTCAATTTCCACTAGCAGCCTGAGGAAACTTCTGAAAGTGAGCTTGTCACTTCTGCTATCTTCCACTTTGATGAGGTTTCCCAGACCTTTCCCAATGGAAATGGTTGTTTTTGTGGTCATGTTGATTAAGGGGAGGCCATGGACTTGAATCCAAAAAGGAGCTGATTGTAGAGGAAGCTCAGTGAGAGTTGCATAGGGGAGCCATTGCTGAAGTATGATCAAAAAACAATTAACATTCCAGGTGACCTATTTTTGGATTCTTGCTAGGTGTTCTGGATTAGTCAGTTTGAAAAGGTATTTGTTGGGTCCTAAAACAGCAAAGGAAAAGGGAACAACAAATTCCCATGCTTTGGAAAGGGCTGCATACATTGACTAGCTGTTGTGAGTTTTTTGAGAGATGACATGTTCTACAAGAGGTAGACATTCATCTTGGGCAGTTTCAACTGAGAGGTTTTCAATCTGTGATGTGGGATCATCCCAGGAGAGGGCCTCAGTCTGAGCAATGAGGCTGTCAATATCCATAAAACCAGAAGGAAGAGGCTGGTGGAAGAGAAAAATAGTGAGAACCAAGAAAAGAAACAGAAGGATAACAGGAAGGAACTTTGAGGACAAGAAGAAAGTGAGAAGGTGATGATAGAAGGAAGAGTAACAGAAGGAATCTAGAAGAGGAGGAGGAATTGAAGCTAAAGAACAGGGAAGCCGAGGCAGGGGAAAGAAAAACTCAAAAAGTTTTTCTTAGAGGGAGTTCTTTCTTAGAAGAGAGAACTAAGCTTTTTTCCATAATTAGATGGAACAATTTTCTTTTGTAAATGAATATATTTGATATTCAATTGCATGGCTTATGCATGCACATGCATGCAGGGGCGGAGGGAGGGGTCCAGGGTCAAATGTCTCCCTTACCTCCCAAAAATTCCTCTCACCTTTGGTAGAATTTTTATTTATGCCCTAAGTTGCCCATTCTCACCAACTCATTGACGTTGGGGCAAAACTAAGATTGTTCTGACAACATATAAAAACAACAAAAACTAAGAATTGAAGATAAAAAATGAAATTTAGGAAGAGAGAAAATAATAAATAGGGAAGAGAAAATCCCTGCTAAGTGCCCCAAATAAGTAAACAGAGAAATAACTCTAAAAGATTTAAATTTAATTAATAGTATAAACTGAATTCCAAAAATAACAAAGACTAGACTACTTTACATAAGTTAGGCATCTCCTAAATTAACAAGGAAAAGCGAACTTAATAGGAAAAGGAAAATAAAACCTAATAGGAAAGGAAAAACTCAATTTTTATTAAAAAAATATATATATATAATCCTAATAGAAAAGGGAAAACCTAGTTCTTATTAAAATAATAGTTTTGTTAATTTTCTCAGGGAAAGTTTGCCATCCTCTACTATGATTTTTATTTTTATTTTTTATTTTTTTCCTGTCTGCGTGTTTTAAGGTGTTTTTGCAATTAGGTCAAAAGTACCAAGGTTGAAGATGAACAAACTTTACAGTAGTCACTAGTCATTTACTGTGTAGAGTTGAGTCTTGACAATAGTATCACTTCAAATCAGTTTATTTATACTTTTTCTTTAAAAAATTTCAAGTATTCAATCAAATTTTTATGTTTATATTTTTCTTTTAAATAATTATTTTTATATTTGAATTGCTATATTTATATTTAATTGTTATGAATTTTTTTAAAAAAATTATTTAATTTTATTTAATTTTTTATTTGTTGTATTACTTATATTTTTTAATATTTTAATTAATTTTTGTAAAATTTAAATTTTTTGTTTCATTCATTAACAAAATAAATAAAAAAAATTGACCCCTTGGACTTAAATCTTGGCTCCGCCACTGCGTGCAAGCCTTTTTACTTGGGATCCGGATCTTGTCAACAATATGATGTTTGCATTGTTAGGATTTTGAATAATAAGTATGAAAGCCGTTTCATGGAGCAATAGAGTCTACCTATCTAAATAGAAGGATGAGGTGCTAATTAAGACTTATTGATGCGTGTTTTATAATAACTTTTTTACATTAGTTTATTAGGCAATAAATTGTTGAAAATCTCTATGACTGTCAATGAAACTTATTAAACACGGTAAATTCGAAGTGGGATTTTAATCTCATACAATGTTTGGACTAAATAAGATAGAAGTGCAAAAAAAAATTGTAGCTCTCACTTAACCCCTATCCAATAACAAGAAGCAAGAATAATTTGAGAGGATAATATATAAGTGCATGGATCCAAATCTCTTCCCTTCAATTGAGGTAACCCACCACCTCATTGTTCATGGCAGTAGATTTGGCGCGACCTTGATGACATAGAGTTTCTGATGTCAACTTAGATGACATTAATCCATCCTGTTCAAATTAATATATGTATTTCCTTACGTATATATATAATTAATTAAGGTGACTTTTGAATTGTTTAAAAAAAAAAAAAAAAAACCTACTATACATCGTACAATCTCGTGCCCACATTAGACGATGCTACCATGCATTCTCAGCAACCACTGTCTTATCCATATTTTCCTCCATTGTCAACGATCTTCATGTTCGACGTTCGTGTTCCCACTAAGCCACTTCTGGCGTAAAAGTCAACGTTGGTACGTATATATATCCATATGGCAGGTGAGTGTACGTGAATAAGGGACAGAGTGTGAAACTAATTATATATATCACTACAAAAAGCCTTAGGATACTTGATAGAACTTTTCTAACGTGCCAGACAATGTGACACGTTAGAAATATTTTTGGCGTGGCTTTATTGACATGATATGAAGGTTGGCAATTAGGGAGTCAAAACTTCCAAATTTTTTATATGTTACTTTTTGACATGTCAAAAAATTTGACATGTTACTTTTTGACACGTCAAAATTTTTTGACATGGGATATATGATTATCTTATCGCATTTAAACCTATAATTCACTACATATATATAGTAAAAGATCATGGCATTTCTCATAAATATTCTAGGGGTTGTTTGATAAACGGGATTGGGGTTGGGGATCTACTGTTTGGGGTTGCACTGTGCAGTCAAATTACAATTTTACCCTCACCCACAAAACATGACGCTTTTCTCCTCCAATTTGCAGCACTCCATCCTTCTTCACTCTCTTCTTCTCGCCAACCAAACAGAAACCAAGAAAACGAACACAATGGATCATCGCATCAAAGATCAACAACAAATTTAAACCCGCAACAAGGAAAAAACCAGATATGTGGGTCACACAACTCGGTCGATGTTGGATCAATGGGTTATCGAGGAAATCAAAAGAAGGAGAGAGAGAGAGAGAGAGAGAAACGGATCGACGGGGGCTCAAAATCGGAATCAAAATCGGCACCGGAAATCTCCAAATCCTAGGAATTACTCTTCAAGAAAGCAAAATCTCCACCGCTTCCTCACGTCCAATCCGAGACCATGAGCCACCGGAAATACATCTCCGACGGCTAGCATAAGGATTTTAGGGTGATTTTTTCACTTTCGCTCACTTTCGCTCACCATCCGACGGAAATACTTCTCTCACTTTCGCTCACCACCATGGCACCATAGAACTAGCATAAGGATTTTAGGGTGATTTTTTCAAATGGGTGTCGATTTAGTTTGATGGGTAAGGATTCCGTACAACAACCACCTCAAACCTTGGCTCCAGATTTCCCAAATCTAGAAAACCTTGTCTCCCCAATCACTTGCCCGCGAATGAAAATCAAACAGGAAGAACGAAGAAGACGAAGAGTGACGCACGTTATCAGAACGTTGATGAAATCTGAGGGCATCCGCGGAGGAGCCGAGTTTGCAGAGAATAGAAATGACAAGATCGTGCAAGGCGTCAACAAGTCACACTTTCCGGCGATCTCCGGTGATTTTCTGTTCCTCTTGCGGCAAGGCCTGTGGTCTCCGGCGGAATCTCTCCTCCTTATGAAATCAAAAAGAGAGAGGGGTAAGAGAGGGGTATTTCAGTGAACTCTGTTGATTTTTTAGGAAAAAGACAAAATAGTGAACAGTGCATCCATGAACAGTAGATCCCAAAACCTTTTGTCAAACACCCCCCTAATATGTAATCCCAGTATGTACCCTTCGAAAGTCTAACCGCATGATACCCCTTAATCATATATATATAAACTTATATTAGTTTCACACTTTGGGAGCCATGTGCTGTATTTTTGGCTATGGTGGGTTGTGTGAGGGTTTGAATTGGCACTTCAGCCTTTCTTTCTGAATCTTTGGTAGTTGTTGAGCCCATTCGAGCCAAAAGATATGCTTCTTCATTTTGCTCTCTCGGAATCTTGACAATGCTAAAATTTTTTAGGGAAGTCTGCATTTTCTGTACCCGGGATAAATAAAACTTCACTTTTTCACCCTTAGCTTCAAACCCACCTCTGATATAGCCGACAATGACTTGGGAATCACTTTGAACTTCCACACATTCTGCGCCCATTTCTTGGGTTAGCCTGAGTCCAGCTAACACTGCTTCATACTCAGCCTTATTGTTTGTGACCCTAAATTCCAACCTCAAGGAATTGCACAACTGCTCACTGCCAAAGGTCTTTAATACCACCCCTGCGCCGTCGTTTTTCTTTGTGGATGAGCTGTCCACATGAATCACCCATAGGTTGTCTCCTGGGGGTTCCTCTTCGGAAATGTTTGTAAATTCTGCCACAAAGTCAGCTAGTGCTTGCCCTTTGATAGCGTTTCAGGAAATGAACTTGATATCGAATTCGCTAAGTTCAATGGCCCAATTTATTAATCAAACTGACAAGTCCAACTTTCGGAGGACTTTCTTCAACAAATATTCGGTCAAAACTTTCAAAGTGTGAGCCTGAAAGTACAACTGAAGCTTCCAGGATGCGATTGTCAAAGTAAAGACCAGTTTTCCATTTGCATATATCTTTCCTCAACTCCTCTCAAGGCTCGACTAACGAAGTAGACTGGATTCTAAACGCTTGCCTTTTCTCGAATCAATGATGCACTTACCTTCGTTGGCGAAACAACTAAGTAAAGATATAAGGATTCCCCGGGAATGGTTTGGCATAAAAGTGGTGAGCTGGATAGGTACTCCTTGAGCTGTTTGAATGCTCTTTCACATTCTTTTGACCATTCAAAAGCCTTTCTCAAAACTTTGAAGAAAGTCAAACACTTATCCGTGGATCTAGAAATAAACCTGTTGAGAGCGGTGATCTTTCCTGTCAATTGCTGAACTTGGTTTGTATTCTTTGGAGACTGCATATCCAAAACAACATGAATCTTCTCTGAGTTCACCTCGATTCCTTGGCCGGATACCATAAATCTGAGAAATTTTCCTGAGGATACTTCGAAAGCGCACTTCGCTGAGTTGAGCTTTATTCAATACCGCTTAAGGGTTCTAAATGCCTCCTACAGGTCATTGATATGATCTATCGGCAATACACTTTTAACAAGGATGTCGTCCACATAGACCTCTATGTTTCTTCCAATCTGCTCCTGGAACATTTTGTTCATTAGTCTTTGGAACATTGCGCATGCATTCTTTAGCCTGAATGGCATGACTCTATAGCAATGCAACCCTTGGTCGGTGATGAAGGCGGTTTTCTCTTGATCAGCTGGATTCATGCGAATCTGGTTGTAACCAGAAAAGGCATCTGTAAAACTCAACAACCCATGCCCTACTGTTAAGTCCACAAGCATGTCAATCCAAGGAAGAGGAAAACTGTCTTTTGGGCAAGCCTTGTTGAAATCGGTGAAATCTATACACATTTTCCATTTGCCGTTGGAATTTTTAACTAGCATCACATTGGCCAATCAGTTGGGATAGTACACTTCCTGGATAAAGCGAGCTTTTAGCAACTTTTCTAGCTCCTCAATGATTGCTAAATTTTGCTTAAAAGTGAACTTCCTTCGCTGTTGTTTCACCGAGTTTGTTTCAGGGTTGGTATTCAAGCAATGAACTATATTTTTGAGATTGATTCTCGGTATATCTTCGTGAGTCCACGCAAAAGCCTCCATATTTTTTAGAAGAAAATCGATAATTCCTTCTTGGATCCTTGGGTCCAATTATGAACCGATTTTTAATATTTTCCAATCCCCTACTACCACCTCTTTCAGTGCTTCGGCGGGCTTGCCTTTGACCTCTACCTCTTGAGTGCTATTGACCACACTAACCGGGAGGAATCCTGGGCCCATAACTTTCTTTAAGGATATGTTGTAACATTTCCACGTAACTACTTGGTCTCCTTTGAGTTCTCTGATTCCATTCTTCGTTGGAAACTTCATCATTAGGTGATAAGTTGAGGTGATTGCCTTCAACTTGTTTAGTCCAGGCCGACCAATGATCACATTGTAGGCAAATGGTCGGTCGACTATCAAGAAATCCACCATGACTGTCGAGTCCCTAGGTGACGTTCTACACATAATTGGTATGGAAATGAGCCCCATTGTTTGGACTTGCTCTCTTGTGAAACCTACCAATGGCAAACCGAAAGGCTTGATTCTGTCTTATGTTATTCCCATTTGCTATACCACCAACCAATATAGGATCTCAGCCGAACTTCCATTGTCAACCAGAATTCAATGAATGGTATGATTGGCGATGGTCATGGTTACTACTAATGCATCATTGTGATGCATTATACCCCTTCGACGTCCTTATCCGAGAAGGATATCACTGCCGTATCTTTTTTTGAATTTTAAATGGTATTTTTATCTAGTATACTTCTTCCACATGGACACTTCTAGCGTGGGTTTTTCTTGTTGAAGTAGACTCGCCCCCACCAGTTAACCCCTCGAAGATTGTGTGAATTTCCCTGACAATTAGCTGGTTCTGTGGATTCGGTTGGTCTCCCCTACTCGTGCCTTCCTCGTTTCTCCACTCGTGTTCTCCTCTACGCTCACGCCCTTCTTTCTGATCACGCCCATCTTCAAGGAGGGCTCTCCGAGGTAGGGGTGCTATTCTCCATTGCTGCTAGGAATCTTGAGTATCATTATCGCTTTTCTTCTCACTGGCTATAAACTTGACCAATTTCCCATTTCGAATGAGGATTTCTATTTCTTTCCTCAGGACAATGCAATCCTCGGTCTGGTGACCATGGTTGTCATGATACTCACAAAACTTCTGGTTATTGCATTTTTCTGGGGGAGTTCTCATTTTGGCTGGCCATCTGAAAGCGAGGTCTCATTTGATTTCCATGAGCACAATTGAAAGAGTTGCGTTCAGAGGTGTCCACTTCTAGTCCTGAGATTGATTCTTTCCCTAAAAGGGCTCAATCTTCTTTTCGGATGCCTTAGGGCTTCTTCCGCCTTTCCTGTTCTTTTTGGTGGAAGACTCCTTTTCTTTCATATCATCAAATCGGTGGTGAAAATTTTCCATTTTAGATTTGGTTAATGCACTGATGGTTTATTCTTGATTGACGAACTCCTCGACTTTCCTCATGAATTGCTGGAGAGTTCCCAACATTGGCCTCCGAGCCAATTTGGCCATTAAAGGTCCTTTTGCTTTTATTCCATTCATCAAGGCCAAAAGTATCGTCTGTTTGTCCGGACTCTCGACCATAAGCTTCTCCTGGTTAAACCTTTGCATATAGTCGTTTAAAGATTCTGCCTTCCCCTGAACTAGGGATAAAAGATAGGCGAGATTTTTCTTCCTCCTCCAAACCGCCAGGAATTGATTTAGAAATTGACGTCCTAGTGTATTGAAGTTATCGATGGACTGGGGTTTTAGGTTACCAAACCACTCTTTCGCTACCCCCTTCAGGGTTAAGGGAAAGGCTCGGCAAGCAATCTTGTTAGGGATGCCATGGAGTGCAAGATGAATGCAAAAACCCTCCACATGGTCAGAAGGGTCTCCGCTTTTGTCGTATTTTTCTACCTGAGGATCTTTAAAATTATCAGGAAGTGGGAACTTCATTACTTGATCAGTAAAAGGTAGGGTCATTTTCATCATGAGATGTTCAGCCGTTGATTGACCTTCTCCATTCTCCATGAAGAAAGCCATCTTGTTGTACTTATCTTTAAGATCTTGAACGTCTTTGTCGACCTTGATCTTCCTGACCTCTGCTTTGCTAGTGCGACTGTGATGAGATCGACTGTGGCGGGATGGTTGGTAAGATGACTCCTCCTCGTCGGATTGGTGTGTTGGCGTCTTGGCCCGGTGGGATCCTTTGTTCGAAGAGCTCTTCTTGCTCTGGGCCGCAATGTGGTGACTGTCGGGAACAGAGCTTTCCTCTCCTCCTTGTACCTTCTCTTTTCCTTTCATCTTACGTCTTTCTTCATGTCCTGGCTCTTTCTAGGGAGGTAGCTGAGAAGCAATATCTTCGTTTGTTTTCTTCATGGCTTCCATCGACTCACTGATACATTTGATAACTTCCTCTAGCGAGGTTATCTGAGAGTTTGGATCCTCGGCTCTTCCTAGAGCTTCTGGCTAGGCGACTTGCGATGATGATGTGAATAATGTGATAGTCATCCTTCGAAATAAATTTGAGAGTAAGAATAGATTTTAGAAAAATTGTTTCCCATAGATGGCGCCAAACTGTTAGAACATAGTTTTTCGATGATGATGTGGCAGTCTTCTATTGGTCGGTGTTTGATGGTTGGATGTTTGTGTGTAGATTAGATTTGTTGCAAAAGAGAGAAATGGGATAAGAGCGGTCGGTGGGAAGGGTGGCAAACATAGGTACCTATACACGACCTGTTAACGATCTGCAGGTACCCGTTACACAATTAGCCTATACACGAACACGACCCGTTTAGCTAAATGGGTAATCGGGTCTTACACGATTATGACACGAAAATAGCCGGGTAACCCGACATGACCTGTTTAAAATAACTGGGTCCTATTGGGTAGACACAACTTGACACGCTTTGTGGTCTTACCAGGTAACCCGCCTATCCAACCCGGCCCGACCCGATAAAAACCCACACAATGTTTCCTTTGTTTTCATGTCAATTAATTTCTTGAACAAAGCATTTGGATTGAACAATTTCTTTATTTAAAACTGTATTCGAATTGCATAAATAGCCTTAAAGAGAACCACATCACACCCATCTTACAGAAATTGAAAGCAATCTATAGGCTTGACAGATAAAATCCCATCAAATTTTCTTAAAGTCAAACAACCATTAGGATCAAGAAATCCATCGATCTAATCTCTTGAGATTTTCCCAACTGCTTCAATACTTTTTAGCCTTCAAAAAGACCCACATCTTGAGCGCGCAAATCCTAAATCTAAAGCAATAAAATCAACAACATAAATAGAAATGAGTAAATTATTTGAACTCCCAGGTCTACTAAATTAAAATAAATTCATATTGAAGTTAACGTCTTTAGTACACCTTGGTCTGATTTAAACTTGGTGGTAAAAGCACGCTACCCTTTCTGCCTCTGGCAAGAAGGCCTTTGTAACCGGGAACATCATCGAATCTGGGCTTCTATACCGCAGAGAAACAAAAATTATATATAAGAAATTCAGCTAACAAGTAATTAAAACTATGGAGAAGACTAAAGAATGTACCTTTTGGGTTATTTGAATGCCTTAGGGACTTTCAGGCGGTCCAGGGTTGTAGGTTTGCGTAACTCATTGTGTGGGTTTGGGGTCTCTGGTGGTCACGACTCACAAGCATTTAGTTTAGGTTTTTACTTTTTATTATTTTCTATAAAAAAAAAAAAAAGGGTCTGGCGGGTTGACCCGTCATACCTAAATAGTAACCGGGTTTAGCGGGTCGACTCGCCATTAACTGGGTCTAACGGGTCGACCCACCAAACCCGATAGGTAGACCCGATTAAAACTCAAACCCGATTAGCCTAAACCCATTACCTGTTTATTCATGTCGTATTCGCGGATCGTATAAAAATTGCAAGCCCTAGCTAGTGGTGTTCCGACAGGAAAAACTCTAATACCTAAGTTAGTAATGTGAATTCCAAAGATATTAAATAACTAGGAGAGATAATGAATTAAAAATTAAAAATCCTTATCGATCATATCGGTTTTTTGATAACAATTTTTTAATCGACTTAACCGATTACCGACCGATAACTATCGATTGCGATTAATATCAGTTTGGTTAACTTCAGTAATTGATAATCGATTAATCTATCCACCTCAAAATGAAACTAAGCTGCATGTGAAAATAGCTCTTCTTTGAGATGCACGTGGCCATAGGGGTGGGCATTTTCACCGCCTGCCGCGTACCGACCGTGTGCCGACCGTCGGACGACCGTGACCGACAACTCGCCGGACGGTAGGCGGTAGAGATTTTTCATTTCCGACAAAGTCGGTTCGGTAGGCGGAAGGGATTTCGGGAAAGTCGGTTTTCGACCGACACCAACCAACTTCTACCGACTTTAAAACGACGTCATTTTGAATATTTTTGAATATTCATTATATTTCCCTGACAAAAATAGACGCATGCGATCGCCTAGCTGAGTTGGTTAGGCGCTCGTGCTACCTTGCCTTGCTGTTGTGGGTTCGAGTCCCACGATTGATATTAATTTTTTACTTAAGATTCCTTTCTGCACATGACTTTTCCCTTTCCCCACATAACTTTTCAAACTTTGACCGAACCATGCGTGCCTTAAAAGCTTTTCGCCTCCTCCTTCTACTCATCTTTCACTTTTTATCTCTCCAACCTCTTCCTTTCTCTTATTTCGCTCGCACTCGTCGGAGATCTGAAACTTGTGAAGCAGATTCTGGACTGGAAGATAGACTGAGATGTCATCACCTGCGACGTCGTATTGGTGTTACAGATCCGGTAACCATTTGCCGTTTAGATCCGGAGATCTGGCAACTGTTCGCCGTTCAACCCAGTCATAGTCCGTGGTGGCGCGGCCGAATCTGCCGCTGAAGGTGACGGAGAGAGGAACAACTTCGAGTTGTTCTGATTTGGTCTTTCCTGTTTTATGGTTGTTTGTCCAAACCGAGTTATACCGACCGACACCGATAGTCGATGTCGGTCTGTGTCGAAAATGCATTCCGATCGGTAAAGTCGGTGAAATTACCGACTTTACCGACATCATTGCGGTCAAAAAAATTTTCTTCCGACTTTCTCCGAAACCGACCGATGCCTACCCCTACGTGGCCATAGTTAGCCACTGGCACAGCTTCTCGATTGTATACGTTGGTATTCATTTGCATGGCTCATGCATGCATCATGCACATGCAGGCCCTTTTACTTGAGATCCGGATCTTGTCAGCAATACAATGTTAGGATTTTGAATAATAAATATAAAAGCGACCTATCTAAACAGGAGGATGAGGTGCTAGAAGACTTAATTACTGATGTAGGTGTGTTTTATAACGTACTCTTTTACATTAAATATTTATTAGGCAGTAAAATTATTGAGAAACTCTATCTTTTTACTTGTTTTATATGATTGTAAGTCAAAGTTGGTAAACAAGGTAAATCTATCTTTGAAGTGGCATTTGAATCTCGTACAATCTTTGGACTAAATATGAAGTGCAAAAAGAATTCTAGGAGGCTCAAGTGAGCTCTCTCTTCTAGCAAGAGACCCTCACAACCCTGGTTCAGGATCCCTCGAATTTGAGGGGGTCTCCAATTATTTTCAATTACCAATTTGGACAGTTCATTTTCATCCAATAGTCCAGATTAGTTCACTAAAATAAAATAATAAATTATTATTTTAATTAAAATAATAAATCAAAATTAAAATTAAAAAAAAGAAAAAAAGAAATGGGGTGGTCAGCCACCCTTGTCGAGAGTCTAGGGGTAGCTTTTGCCACCACAAACCACTTGGGGGTGGTTTGACTACCCCAAGAGCTAAAAAAAATTAATTTTTTTTTTAATAAAATGGGTTTGGCCCCTGGCCACCCCCAAGGGCTAAAAAATAATAATAATAATAATTTTTTTTTTTAATAAAATGGATTTGGCCCTTCAGCCACCCCCAGTCTGGGGTGGCTTCGGCCACCTCTTTGCCCTTGGGGTTGGTCCGGCCATCCCCAAGGGCTAGAAGAAAATTTTAATTTTTTTTAATAAAATGGTATGATTGATAAAATCAAATTAAGTATATTTAATTCTATTTGATTTTATCAATTACAATTAATGCTAGGGTTTGTTTGGCAAAAGGTTTTGGCTCAAGGCAGGTTTCGCACTGTAGCAAGGGGCCCACAATTAATAATTTCATTTTTTCAACATTATCTTATTTTTAACATCACATCACTCACTTTTTATTACTCTTCAAATAAAAAAATCACTACAAAACAAAAATTTTCATTTCTTTATACCAAATATTCTTACTTTTTTTCACATCTACTACAGTATAAAACCAAAACCAAACCAAAATCGTTTACCAAACAAACCCCTAGTATATATATTCCCATAATATCACAATATATATATTCTAACACTGACCACCATCTGACATCTATTGTTCGATCACAATAAGATTTACTCAATGTCAAGTTCATTTGAACTATCCATTTCAAGTTCATTCTTGGGAACAATATGACATCCTAGAGCAGAAGCAAAGGGATGGATTGGCTTTATGTTCATCATATGACAACACGAGGGTTGTTATATCCCCTATACTTTTCAAAATCCAGTTCCTATTATGGATCCCATTAGCGAGTAAACGATTAGTAAACCATGAAAGGTATCATAAAGACACTAATAAATTGGATAAAGGTAACAGATCATGGTGACTTAAAAGTGCAGAAACAAAAGCTATTTGTGAGTAGTTGTGTACGTAGTCCATCAGCAAAATCTCAAGAATTTCAGTTCAAACTCAAACCTCTGATCCAGATTGTCCCGGTTGCTCTGAAGCTTTTGATGAAATGGATCTAGTGAAGAAAGGAATTCTGGTGTTTGGCCCATATTTTTCTTTGAGTTGAAATGGTAAATTCGAAGTACAATCTCTCTCTAGCTAGTAGACAACCCTCTGAATAGAACAGGGATTATTCCTGTCAAGAATTAAAATAAAAAAAGGGCGAAAACAGAACATATTATAAATATGCAAAACCAGGCTGACTTTATCAGTTTTATTTTCTTGTTTAGCAGTGTGTCAAGTGTCAAGAGAGAAGAGCATGCAATGGTCAGCAACATGGGCGTTGTCTCCATGGGTATAGTAGCACTAGCATATATACTAGGCTAGTTCAATGTGAGTTTGCAGGGCCAGGGCCCATGGCTCAGCCTAGCCCAAACAATGAGCCCCCATCAACTCATGGGAGCTAACGTTTTAGTAGCTTAATTTACAACCGGGAATGTGGTTTAAGGATAACTCCACATTATATTGCTTTGTCATAATTGTTTTATTATTCTCTTCAAAAAAAAAGTTTTATTATTCTCGACGGAAAATCAGGCAACACCCTTAGGCTTTGTTTGGTAGTGGAGTTGGCTTTGTTATTATTCATCACAATTTTCCAAAAAAACATCAACAGCAAAACATTATAATTTTTTCACTTTTTATATCACATAATTCTTTTTTTTATTACAATTCAAATTAAAAAATCACTACTTAACAAAACTTTTTCATACCACTTTTTTCATTTTTTTATACAAAATATTCTTACATTTTTTTTTTCACATCAACTACAATGTCTAAGCCAAATCTTTTTACCAAACACCCCCTTAGTTTGTCAATGAGCACACAATTCAACACAAAACCTAATAGCGGTTGCAATTTCCTGACTAACGGTACATTAGGCTAAGAGACAGGAATTTGATGTCATTACTAGCCAAGGCTATGCCCTATTAATAGAAGTCACCTACTTGAGGCAGTACATCGTTCGCAAGCACTTCGCATAAGAAAAAACATACAACCTATTTAAGTACACGATTACCGTTCACATTACTCTTATTTTCTAGCTACTACCCTATCTCTCTCACTTATAAATTCACCAATTATCCTCGCTAATTTAAGCATCAATTATATATTTTCCATCGATCCTCCGCAAGTCTCTAACCTTTTTCTCTTTCTTGCACGCATTTGTTGCTTAAAATTGACCATCCAATCAACTATTATATATATACACAACATTTGCAACATTTTTCACCTAAATCATTTATTTTAAATAGAAGGCACATATCATGGCAACAAGTTAGAAAAGAACAAAAAAGTTACTTGGATGTGCTGTTATAATATAAGTTTAAGGAAGAGTATCAAATAGTATTAATTAAGTAATTAAATTTATATTTTCCTATCAAATTAAGCTTTTGAGATAAGTAGTAATTTAATATGATATTAAAGTTAAAAGTCTTAAGATTGAACCTTAACTCTGTTAAATTATCTCTTTATTAAATTAAATATTTTATATATTAAGCTTCATCTATTTAAAAGGGGAGTCGAGTGATCGGCTTTACCGTTGATAAAAACCTTTTTTCCAAGGAGCCAAACACGCTCCTCCCATTGGCAGTATCATCAGTCACTATACTCAGGATCGTAAAAGGCCACTTTTCTAGGCCCAAGCTTTCCTATCGGCCTACTTTTTAATTAGCTTTATTTTTAATTTGTGAAACACCCAAACACTTCCCCCAATAATATATATATATATATATATATATATATATATATATATATATATATAGTTTCAAAATCCTTGAGTGGATGGATTGGAGGGGGCGACGACTCATTTCTTTTGCAGGGGCCTTGGCTGTTTCACAGTGACACAATATGCGAGTTTCCCTGCAAAGTGTTGTCTCTCAGTTTTGATAGGCCCGAGAAAGAAAGATCATAGAATGGTACTGGTTGTGAGTGTGATAAGACTTTCTTTGATATATATATTTTTAAATGAAAACATTAATAAACAATTTAAACCTTAAAAAATCAAAATTATTTTCATTTTTTCTACTTTCTAAAAAAAAAAAAATGCTTTTTAAAACGCATTAAAACTATGTGGTTTGTCTACAAAGAATAACTCAATCACCGAGGATTATACTTTATACCTCATCAATTAGAAGTTAATAGTTTAATTTGTTTTCTTGGGTAAATATGTCAAAAAACAAAAAGATAATTTTACTTATCTCTCATAAATTTACACACTTTTATAAATACTCTCAAATATTTAAAGTCTCTAAATTTGATATATCAAACTTTTATTTTGTTCTAAATATTTTTTACTATTAAATATTATAGTTAAATTAAATAATAAAATGAGTAAAAAACTTTTATTCTCTTAATTTTTTTTTAAAATTCCAAATTTACCCCTCTGACCAAGAGCTTTTTTTTTTTAAAAAAAGGGTATTTTAGTATTTCACATCTTTCCATTAGGATTTAACAAAAAATCTTAATAAAAAGAAAAAGATGAAAGAAAATCAAAATGAAACTTTAAATATTAAAAGGTATTTGTAAAATGCACATAAATTCACGGGATTAGTGAAAATTTTCAGCAACCAAAAAAATCCTGTTTGGCAACATTTTCTAGATTAGTTATTTTATATTTTTAACAAAGAAATAAATAAAAGAGATAACAAACAATTTAACACAAAACGATGGAAATTATTTTTACTTTATGTGTCATGTCACAACAAAAAGGCAAACAATACCTCCAAAAGTTGGTCAAACCAACCAACCCTTGTTGAAACATTATTGTCACATACACTTGGATCCAATATCTGCTATGTTAACCATCGAGTTAAGATTGAGATCTTTGTTTATTAGACTATTTGAATAATAATAATAATTAAAAATTGAGCGTATTAAAAGAAGGATATTCATATTATGACCCATTTGCTCCCGTTAACTATATCAAATGATAATTTTAAAAAGTAAGAGAATATAAAAACATTTATTAAGGAATTTTAAGAGTGGTATGAGAGATTATGGAATGTCTAGCAAAAATGAAACAAAAGTATTGAGAAAATATGGAATGTACAACAAGCATGAAACAACAAAAGTACACAGCAAGCATGAAGCATGCTGCATGCATATGTATCTGCATGGAAACAACATAATATATGTCCAGCCAATTAGAGGACAACAGTCTCAGAAGGATGCTGATGTTGTCAACTTTGCTCCAACCAATTACAGGACATTCAGGACAATAATTCCTAAGCCCCTCCTCCATTCATATGCATGTTTCTTTTTCCTTTTTCCTTTTTCCTTTTTTTGCCTTCCCCAGGGAACATTGGAAAACCCTTCTCTCTCTCTCTCTCTCATAGAGAGATTATTTTCAAAACAATTAAAGATAGGAAGAAAAATGCTTATCACACTCTGTTTTTTCTCCTACCATATTTTTTTTAACGTGGGTTTAAAAATTAGTATTATATTTTAAATAAATCATTATTATTGTATTTTAAATTCAATGATAATTTATAGTATTATGTCAAAAAATATACAATTAAGAGTGTGAGAGTAAAAGTAAAAGAGGGATTGAAGGTGTACAGCATTTATCAAGATAGAAAATTAGTTGGTAGCATTTGGACTACATAAACCTAGAATCGATAATGAAAACCAAGCTTGGAGGACTTTGTCGTATACGCTAATAGGGATAACCTGATACTTAAGCCCATGATTAAGTTTAGAAAAATAGTGTATTTTTGACGGAAGCTTGGAAAAATCAAGTCTAATTTTTTTTCTTTTTTCTTTTTTTTTACGTGTTTACATAAGAGAAGAGAGAAATATTCGAACTAATAACATCCACTTCATTAAGTGTGATTTCAATTAATTGAGCTACTTTTTAAAGATAATTTTCCTTTATTTTGAGTCAAGTGAAATACATATTCTCCATTTATTGCTGGATTTAATAAAAAAATTTGAAATGGAAGGAGTTTAAGTGAAAAGGGAGAGGTATTTAAGGGATTAATTATACTTTTTAAAAGTAATTTAAGAAGAATAATAAATGTAATTTAAGAACTTATTCAACTACACATTCGTTCCCTCATTTAAACTATTAATAAAATAAAATAAAAAAATAGTTGTAGTATATAATATATTTGATCCACGCGTGTGAAATAATGTGGAAGGGCCCAAAACAAGAAATCTAGTGGGGGCCCACCCTCAAACTTTGACAGGTAAATTTAAAGTTAAACAGTGGGGGAGGGTAGAGAGGAAGTGGGTCCCTCGTGACAGCCATGCTGCTAACAGTTACACAGTTATGGGTACCGTGAAACACGCGCCTCGAAGCTGCGACGACAAAAAAATATATATATAAAAAAAAAAAAAAACAGGAAAAGAATTCCCTCCAAGACCTCGGATTTCGAGGTTATGCCCCTCTCTCTCTCTCTGCGAACTATCGGATTCTCTGAAGATTCTGGCACGCTCGGCTCTTATTACTGACCTATTTACGCGTAAAATCTAGATTCAACAGCGCTTGTAACCCACGCGCTCTACGACAATAACATCTATTATTTTTGTCGTGTTGGAGTTCATTCATAATTGAGATGCAGAGTGGGGACCATTTTTCAGAGGCTTGTGGGTCCGATTGTTCTAAATTCTAATGAGCAGTGCTATATATCAATAACTAAAATTGGAACAACCTTAAACCACAGGAACATGGGAGATTTTAATTATCTTAAACCCTTACGTAATCTTGATGGTTTATATATTTTTATTATATTTAATAAAATAAATATGTAAAAATATATATATATTCAATGTAAAATTAGAGACATTGTTAAATACTTATTAGCGATTGAAAGTCCCATTTCTCTTGGGTATTAAGGAGATGAGCCATTTATAAGGTTGAGGGTAAAAACCTCAACTCTTAAACTAGTTTTTGAGTTAAGTAAGGCTCTAGACCCATTTCGCACATTATCCACCTGTCTTTTGAAGATATTAAGCATTGCCACGTTAACCCGATAATATAAAAGTTGGATGATTGATGAATATTTAAAATCTCCAAAACTATGATGAAATACTCAAATACTACGGTAATGACTCAATGAGTAATGAGAAATGAATAGTTGTACGACGATCCAAACCCCTTTATCTAAAAGGACACCATAATTGTACTTAGTACTATGGTTATTGGATACGTTGTTATCTACCCGACCCGAGTTTTTAGCCCGTTGACCCTTCTACTTCTTCTTTGTTCTTCGCTTTGAAACATGGTAGGTTAACGTTAAGAATGTTGTGTGGGGTCCCACCATATCCACCCTGTCTAGAGATTTCTTTCGCCCCCATGTTCACTGGTACGTGAGGAACACGCGTTTGACAGAACAGATTTTGACTGTTCCCCTCTACCAACGCACTTTCTCTCTCACGCAACTTTCTCTAGGAATAACTCTGCGGCACGCTCTTTCTGCTTCACTGGCTTCTGAGCTTTCCCTCCTTGAGCCTCACACACTGTCCTCTCTGTCTCTCTCTCTCTCTGTCTATTCCATCTTCTACCTCTCCTGTCTGTCTGCGATAGTTGTCACCAATCAGCCATGAATGGCAGCAACAGCTACAGCAAAGAAAAGCTCGTGGTAGGGGTGGTAGCAGCGCACAACCTCATGCCCAAAGATGGCGAAGGTTCATCTTCCCCGTTTGTAGAAGTTGAGTTCGAGAACCAGAGGCTCCGGACTCAGGTCAGGTACAAAGACCTCAACCCCATTTGGAATGAAAAGCTCGTCTTCCACGTCAAAGACGTCGCCGATCTTCCGTACAGAACCGTGGAGATCAACGTCTTCAACGAGAGGAGGTCGAGCAACAGCAGGAACTTTCTCGGGAAAGTCAGAGTCTCCGGTTCCAGCATTGCCAAAGAAGGCGAGGAGGTTGTCCAGCTCTACACCCTCGATAAGAGAAGCCTGTTTTCGCATGTCAGAGGTGAAATAAGCCTGAAGCTTTATCTCTCTGTGAAAGAAGAGGTTAAAGATTTGCAAGACGAGGTTAAAGCTTCTTCTTCTTCTTCTGGGTTTTCCAAGAAGACGAAGAAGTTGCAAGGGCCAAGCTCAACCATGGCGGCGCTGGCGCAGCACCAACTGGTTCAAGAAAACAAGCAAACACAGCAAGCGCAGAACCATTCAAAGCCTTTCGAGCCAAACACAGGTGAGATCAAATCCGTTGTGGTTACTACAGGGCCTAGCCCCGCTCTTCCGGCCGTCTCTGGCGTCGGCGTCCGGGTCGCAGGCAGCGGAAACGGCGGGGTGACTATGTACTCAAATGGGTCGAGCGAGTTCTCGCTCAAAGAAACTCGGCCGCAACTCGGCGGCGAGTCTTTGCAGAAGGACAAGACCAGCTCTACATATGACCTTGTCGAGCAAGTGCAGTACTTGTACGTTAAAGTTGTGAAAGCCCGAGAGGTTTCATCACTCTTTGGTAATGCTGAGCTGGTGGCTGAAGTGAAGCTCGGAAACTACAGAGGAATCACGAAGAGGGTGAGCTTGAGTAACGTGGAATGGGACCAAGTCTTTGCTTTCTCGAAGGACTCTATTCAGTCGTCAATGGTGGAGATTATAGTGAAGGAGAGCAACAAAGACGATTTCTTAGGCCGTGTTGGGTTCGATTTAAACGAGGTTCCGCGGCGGCTTCCGCCGGATAGTCAGTTGGCTCCGCAGTGGTATAGAATGGACGACAAGAAAGGCGAGAAGGTTAAGGCAGAAGTAATGGTTTCGATATGGTTCGGGACTCAGGCAGACGAGGCCTTCGCGGAAGCCTGGCATTCCAAGGCGGCTAACGTGCATTTCGACGGCTTATGCACGATGAAGTCGAAGGTTTATCTCTCCCCAAAGCTCTGGTACTTGAGGGTATCCGCCATTGAAGCGCAAGACATTGTTCTTGGGGAGAAAGGGTCGGCGATGATGAGGTTTCCGGAGCTTTCAGCGAAAGCCCAGGTGGGAAACCAGGTTCTGAAGACTAGGATTGCTGCTGCCAGCGCGACCCGGAGCTTGTCGAATCCTTTCTGGAACGAGGAAATGGTGTTTGTGGTGGCAGAGCCGTTTGAGGATTACTTGTTGCTTTCTATTGAGGACCGCGTCGCGCCGGGGAGGGAGGAGGTTGTGGGCAGAATTATTCTTCCGGTGACGGCGATCGAAAAGCGAAATGACGAGAAGCCGGTGACTTCCCGGTGGTTTAACCTTGACAATCATTTCGGGAATGCGGGGGAGTCGAAGATGGTTCGAGGATTTGGTTCGAGGATTCATCTCCGTGTTTCGCTTGATGGGGGTTACCACGTGCTGGATGAGGCCACAATGTATAGCAGCGATGTTAGGCCTACGGCCAAGCAGCTTTGGAAGCCCCACATTGGTGTGCTTGAAATGGGAATTCTGGGTGCAACGGGGCTTATGCCGATGAAAATCAAGGAAGGCAAAGGAGGCTCTACGGATGCCTATTGTGTTGCAAAGTATGGGCAGAAATGGGTGCGGACACGGACGGTGGTTGATAACTTGTCGCCCAAATGGAACGAGCAGTACACTTGGGAGGTGTTTGATCCTTGCACGGTGATAGCAATTGGAGTGTTTGATAACTCCCGGGTCGACAAGAACACGAGCAACAACGGTGGAGGAGGTCGTGACACCCGGATTGGGAAAGTCCGGATTCGATTGTCGACGCTTGAAGCGGATCGAGTTTATACTCATTCATACCCTCTTCTGATGTTGCACTCTTCCGGTGTCAAGAAGATGGGGGAGCTTCATTTGGCGGTCCGGTTTTCGTGCTCGAACATGGGGAATATGCTGCACATGTACACAATGCCATTGCTGCCAAAGATGCACTATTTGCAGCCGTTGGGTGAGTCAATTGGAGAGCTTGAGGTACCGGGCTATGAATGTGGCAGCGTCCCGGCTTAGCTGCGCAGAACCGCCGTTGGGCAGGGAGGTGGTAGAATATATGCTTGATCATGACTCATGTGGAGCATGAGGAGGAGCAAGGCCAACTTTTTCCGCCTGATGAATGTTGTGTCTGGCCTTGTTGCCATGGTCCGTTGGGTGGAGGCAATGCGCAATTGGCACAAGCCTGTTTACTCCACCTTGTTTGTGGTGCTCTTTCTAGTGCTTGTCATGTTTCCGGAGCTCATCATCCCTACCATATTGCTTTACATGGCCTTTTGGGACTTTGGCGATACCGGTCCCGACCCGTCACCCACCACACATGGATACCAGGCTCTCTCATGCTGAGAGTGTTTATCCTGATGAATTGGACGAGGAATTTGATTCATTCCCGACAACTCGAAGTGCAGAGGTTATTCGAATGAGGTACGATCGGCTGAGAAGTGTGGCGGGGAGGATTCAAACTGTGGTTGGCGATTTGGCAACACAAGGTGAACGTTTCCAACAATTGCTCAGTTGGCGAGATCCAAGGGCCACATTCTTATTTGTGTTTTTTTGCTTGATTGCTGCTGTTGGATTCTACGCCGTGCCAATTCGGGTTGTTGTGGCTTTGTGGGGGCTCTATGTGCTGAGGCCGCCAAGGTTTAGGAGCAAGATGCCTTCTCCAGCATTGAATTTCTTCAGGAGGCTGCCAACTAATGCTGATAGCTTGTTGTAGCCTGTTGGACTGGATTAGTTTATTGTTTAGGGATAGAGGCAGACGTGTGATCATAGTGGGAAGGCCTTTTGTTTTGTAGTATGGATACCTTCCTCTTGTGTGTTTACTGTTTAGTCAGCTTGCTGTTATTATGTTAGGAAACTTGATGCCTGCTCAAGAAGCAAACTATGCATAATAGATGGGATTTTTTAGATACTCCAGTACTTAAAATACCATAAATGGGATTGGATGGGATCATGGGAATGGGGTGCAATTGTGCAAATGCAATAATAATGTAGCGGGCGGACCCGGATCCTCTCCTAGTCAAAACTAGTGAGGAGCTGATTCCTTAGGGCGAAATTGTAATTTTCTTAAAAAAAAAAAAAAAAAAATTGCCTTATATTATAAGGAATCAGCTCAAAAGATCCTAGTTCGTAGTGGGCAGCCTCGTGGTAGAGCATTCGGGTCCCGTCTTGCTTGGACATGTGTCCATGCAATTTAGGCTTCTACCTGCTCGAGCTGCCGAGGTACCTGCTTGAACAGGTGGAGTTTGCATGCCTTCCATGCCTATCACCACAGGCATAGGCATAGAAGGTGACACATAACCACATCTGCATTTGTTTAATTAAAATTGGCTCTTTGTCGCTGCTTTATAAGAAAAAAGATTTTTTTCAATTTATTTGAACTAGATAATATCTAGTTAATTATAATAATGGAGTGTTTGTCTTTTCATTGTATTTTTATCCTTTCTGTAAGTGAAAAAACAAAAATACATTTTTAGGTTCAATGAACTAGAAATAATCATGTTCCGCTTTATAAATGAAGTGAGTGATTATGTACAAGTGACTATGGCGAGTCATAATGAAAAAAAAAAACACCTAGGATGCCAGATCCCATCCTGCATGCTGAATCCCATGCTTCTCGTTTACTTTGCCGAAGATATGATTATCACCTGAGAACTATGACGTAAAAAAGAAGCCAGGCGCGGATCGGTGCGGTGTGGAAGACCAGTTCGGGCTCCCAAAGCTCTACAGTTAGCTGCTGCCTGCACTCAGCACCACACAATTCACAAACGATTTTTCTTGCACTTACCTATTCTAATCCCATCGCAACAAGATCTACATTTCAGTTAATTTGACTCTTGGACATAAGTTTACT
Source organism: Carpinus viminea (assembly GCA_013348765.1). NCBI lineage: Eukaryota > Viridiplantae > Streptophyta > Magnoliopsida > Fagales > Betulaceae > Carpinus > Carpinus viminea. The sequence goes on from CP054667.1 coordinate 25,843,990, forward strand.
TACCACTTGAGCTGCAAATGGCAACATTGTTTCTGGTGGCATCTCAGCACATATAGCTACAAGGAAATCAAAGAATTACGAATGTCATCAATGTTTCCATCAATCGATAGCATACAAAAAGACTGCAGCCAAAGTTATAATCCATGGAGGATAAACAGATCTACTTAATCAGATGTTATAACAAAGTTGCTACAAAATAAGGGGCATATAATTGTTAAGTTGTGAGAGGATGATGGAAAACATAGAATACTGCTGACGCATCAACTTGTAACTTTAACTTTATCCACTTATTAGAAGTCTGGACCAGCCAGTTGAATCGGGTGAAGAAAGGCCTGGATTGTCAACGAACATTTAAAAGAAGAATGAACCCATTCATACGTAAATTGATTCTGCAAATATAAACATAATTATCCACTGGGGTCCTGTTTAGCCTCGCACGACTGTGAACCAGATCAAACTTGTCGTCACCGTCTATCTGAAGCAATTGCTAGTATGGTTTATTCCAAATACAAGGTCATAAATTGTTTAATATTAAAAAATTAGAAAAATTAACAAGGCAAAGGTTAACTGCTGGTCACTTGATATTGAATGTAAAATGATAGTACCTTCAGGGAGAAATGATCTGTAAACGATTATTTTAAAGCAACAGAATTGACAGGCAAAATTAAAAAGCGCACACAAAAAAGCATATGCATACAGAGACAGAGGCTACAGGCTAAACACAAATAGGTTGAATGATTGCATACCATAAACAACACCTCCAATAAATGCATCCCCAGCACCAGTTGTATCAATAAGCTCTGAAGGTGGTATCTTCTCAGCTGTTCCCAAAAATAACCTCCCACATACTGTCCCGATCCCATTTGCTCTCAATCTTGTCACTGACTGTGCAATAGAATGCAAAAAGATGTAACAGTAATCTTTATTGAATGTAGTCACTTATCTCTTAATTCCACTCTGCTGGATTTCTATCTGACTAACGATCAAGTATTTTTCTACAGTCAGATTTTTTTGGGGGTGATTAAATAAGAATATCACATATAATTATACATTCAGTTCCTTAAAACACCAACTTTAAATCTTCAACATCCGAGAAATTATTCGGTATATTATATAGGCCTAACATAGGGTCACAAGACATGGTTTCACTTTTCTCCCCTCCCAGGGCCTTGCTCTAGCAGGACAAACACTAGGTAATAGCCAATTTCAGATGGTAATGACTTTGAATAATAAGAGTTAATATCTGTGTCTCTTTTCTTTATTCAAGAAAGGTGCATCATCTTTAATAAGGATGTCAGAGAATCAGGCATCCTATGACATGGGCAGTTTCATCAACTGATTTTTGGTGCAGAAAATATGGCTTGTTTTACATAATTCTGGCACCAACTGTCGCCTTCAATATCCTCCATGTAAAATCAGATTAATAAAGTAAAGGGCTCATATGCGGAACATCTTCCGTGCCAAAGGTGGGTTCCTTTCTCTAACATTACCTAATCTATTCTTAACATTACAACCATAAATACAGGTAGTTCCTTCAAGTCAATTCATAGCACTGAGAGTTTACTTTTGGCATGGCGGACAACAAGCAAGGCCTTGCTCAACAACAACATGTACAAGCATTTTTGAGTCAAGGGAAGGCTTCCTTGTCCTAGGTCAGGTTTTCAACAATTTGACAGAAGTTAATTGTTGAAGTTTATGCCACACAACTGCACCTGTCTCTTACAACAGACTAATGCTAAACCATAAAAGTAGAAAATAATCATCCCCATTAAACAAGAGAGACACAGTTTTGAGGTTATATTATAAATTATATTACCGATGAAATACATGTTGGGCTGGGTACACTTTCATCCTTTTGCTGCTTTAATGATTCCAATAAGACATCTACATCAATTTCTTCTGTCTGGTAATCCTCTGCCAAAAAAAGTTACAATGAAAAGCTTATATGTTAAGAGTAAATCAAACCAAAGAGAACTTTGGGATTTCAAGACAGTATCTGACTCTATTCTTGCATATCATTTTCATCCTTGACAATGAAAAATGGGTGTTTACTCACCACCATTTACACTTCTCTCAAGCATTATGCAGCCATCTTCACCCAAGGTCACAATCACAAATTTGATATTTGGCAATCTCAAAAAAATGGAAACAAGAGCATTTGGAATAGATGGTGCCCCTGTCCATGCCTATCACACAAGAAGTCAATGTCTTCCCATAGAAATTAGCAAGGATACAATAGCAGCAATGTGTAGATATATTGTGTCCATTTAAAATAAACAGTTTAACCTTACGGGCCAAGGTATCTTACAAAGTCTAAAACTGAAATGAGGACTGAAAATATTTTTTGAGAGTGATCAAATATGATCAAATCATAATAATCACATTAACATGAAACTTCAACACAAAATATTTGCTCTGAGATGGATATATGATATAAAAGGATACACATGGTATCATAAGTTACAGAAAATATTGGTGGCCTTGAAACTGAGTAGATATCTTAATTTGAGAAAACAGCTAATCATCCAAAGATTCAATGCTAGCATAAGTCAGCATCAGTGCATACCAAAGAATTGGCTGCTGAGAAGACTCATCAGCCATGAGTGCCTCTCATCTATAGTTATTCATGAAGAATGGTCAACTTGCCTTTGGAAATTCTGCAGAGCATATGGCATAATCAGCTAATTTCAGGAGATCATCCAACCCTTCCCTTATCCTTTCTGCATCAATTAAAATAGGTATACTCTTGCGAACTGCCTGTTCTGAAAGAATCCAAATACTCATTACTTCCCCATTAGTTAATATTAACTTTTCTTATTATTTCTTAAAGATGGAAAGCAAGAAGAGAATGTGCAATTACAAAAAAAAAGTGCACTTCTAATATTTATATGATGCTAAGCGTTTTGAAAGAGAGAGAAAGAGAAAGAACAACAACAACAGAGTAGGAAATGTCTTTGGGTTGCACTTATAATATATATCATCTCTATAGAGCCATGTGAAATTACATTCCCCAATCCTCACCAATGGCCCTCAACAAGCTTTATATTCTTCTAATAATATATAACACAACACCTTTTGCAGCTATCTTGATTTAACCTATCCTTATAATGAATTGGCACTCTTCCTCCAAAGGAAAATGATCACTAACAGAAAGTTCAGGTTACATTCCACGAATGAAGGTGTGAATAATCCAACTTCTGACCTTAGCCTTTAGAAATAAGAAACTACGTATGCACAAGGTAAAATATCTTACACAGTAAGAAAGTATCATGTACAATATTGTCAGAACCTTGCCTTGCAGTTTCTAGAACAAGAAGAAGACATGGAAATGTGTGGATCCATAAGACCAAATTGGGAAAAAACAAAGGACACACTATTAACATTTAGTTCACAACTGTGCCACGATCAAAGAAAAAAAGATTCTTAGTTTGTTCTTTCACTTTGTAACTTATCACGAGGACAAGGTTTCTTAATTCCATCTACCTCAAACAGCTGAATCAATATTAGCCTAAATATTAGGAGTGAAATATCAAAGAAACTAGAAGGCAAACAAATGAAAATTACCTCTTGTGCAATAATTAAAGCAGTTTCGTGCAATCTTCCATCCAGATAGACAATTCTTGCACCATCTATTGCAGATAATAAACTTTCTCGGGAAAGGTCATCTGGTATCATGGGAGGATACCCTGGGGTGTGAATACAAGTACGAGTTTTCCTGAAAATATCGCTCAAGATTAATCAACTGGCAATAAAATTTCAGAAGAGCCTCAGCAAATGCAACTAGTTAGATTTATGCAGCATAACAAATGCACGTTGTTGTCAAAAGCTGCCAATGGAAAGTGCTTGTCCAGTAAAACAATCTCGGGACATTCTAAGCGCTACCAAAACTCAATGCAATAGGTACCTCTAAAGTTGTGCAAAGATCAAAAAGAGTCATGTCTTGTTGTAATATGAAGACTTAAGAGACTATACTTGATAAAATCAGCTTATTTGAGGAAACTGGGAGCTAATTAAAGAAACCTACTGATAAAAAGTTAAAACATGCTAACACAATAAGGTCTCTGGCAGGTCAATTCTTCCCTAATGGAGAATCCATTCAATAGGACAAAAAGCAGGAGACAGAGAAGAGCTAAAGTGGACATACCTCAAAACTAGTACAAGCATAACCCTTTTTTTCTCTAATCTCTCCAAAGAAATTGGTCCAGATGGCATTGCCAAATCCTTTATTTTCTAAACTATAGGTAAACGTTGCCTCAAATACTGGCAAAATCGATATAATAGATAAACCCCCAAGGATAATAAACCCCCAAGGATCATGTTGTAGACAAGAAATTTGCTTCAGGGAAATCCTTGAACCTTAGACAAAAGGTTATCAAAATATTTCCCCCAGAAATTTATAGTTTCCAACAACATATTCTTCTTACTCTTGAAACAAGCCCACCTTTTTATATTGTCAACAAAGTGAGCAAAGGCAAAGGCCCTCACCTTTGGTTGTCAACAATGACATAGGTAAACGGTGAATTACCCCCCTCAGAAACCTGCAAATAAGACAGATTGAGTCAAAAAAGGATCGAGTAATTATGCAAGATCACAGAGCAGTTTGGTGTTACTAGTCATAGCTAAATTCAGTTAATAGACAAATTTATAAAACAGTGATATAGATATGAATCAACACTATTGGTAAATACTGGAGTAAAATGGGCATAAATTGTCTGCCTAATTTTGTTTCCCTGATTTTTTTTTTTATAAGTAATAATCAGTCTTATTAAAAGCGTAAGGCACCCCAAAGTATACAAGGAGTATCCTAAACCCCTATTGAATTTACTTGTACAATATATTGTACTTTAATATCAAAGTATACATATAAGATACAACCTCGAATATTTCCAATGACAAAACAGGGATAAATTTGTAAAATATTCAACCAGAGAGTCTACATCTGGAAGAAATTTTAGGAGTGGAAGCCAAGTGAATAGGATCTGAAAAGCATGCGGGTGGCAACTAATGTAGCTCTAGTGATGTAATTTTTCACTTAACTCCTTTAATGCTTATTCTTGGCCATTTCAGCATCAAAATTTGCATTGAAGTGTATTTGATAATTTGTTTGTTCAAACTTAAGACAAGTACAGATAGTTTGACTTCAAATATGCTAAACCTTTCCCCACGTGTCCACGCTACATGAAATTTTTCATTTGGTCCAGGAGTGTTATGTGGACTCAAGAATGCAGGTTGCAGCTACATTTTTATGGGTTGGACTTACCTATTTTAGTATCTCATGACAAAGTATGACTGAGTTTCAGTTCAACTAACCTTTCTTCGACTAAATTTTATAGAAAAATATGTGCTGTCCTGGTCATTGCTACATTGAACTTCTTTTTTTGATGAATAATAATTTATTACTAGAAGAAGCAAAGATCTCGTACACAAAGAATATACAATAGAAGCAACCACCCGATTGGAATCGAAAATCTAGAAGGTTAACAACATTTACAAGATTAGGAAGAAAAATTAGGAACATAAGTTACAGTCCAATCTAAGAGATCTCAAAAGGAGGATTTTAATCGTGGCACATTAGACTCGTAATCCTCAAAAAGGTGCCAAATTATTTCTCTCAAATACTCCACATTAGTAAAGCAGGGATAACTTTCCAAATAGCCTCTTTGGAATGTCCCCACCCTTGAGTCTTCCAACAGTAAAGCAGCTCTTGGATATTGCTAAGCATCGAACTTCTCATGAACTAATTCATGTATTGTTTTTGTTCTTGATTACTAACACTTTCAGATTTATCTTATAAACAAAAGTTTTGCAATTCTATGGACAAAATACATTTCAAAGCTGGCGGCTAGTTTCCACTGTTTATTGATTTCTAAACCCTGTGCAATTAACTGTGTTCTCTATATTTCTGTTTTAGCCTACATAAACTCTTTACATCATGTAGACATGCCAACAACACTAGAGAACTTACTTTAAGTCTTGATATAACAAAATGATGTCAATCCATAAAATTACTACTAGCACATTATCCAAAAGCTAATTATATCAGTGCAATGAAAACAGATGCACATAAACCATAATTGTGATACCAAGAGACAAGAAAATTGGTATTCACATCAAAGCTTTAAGAAATATACCCAGCAAGCTTCTAATAAAAAGCAATCAACACCATGCATCAATACTAAAATCATTAAAAAGCAAAAATTATATAGCTACAGTTCTTCAATCACCAGTTGAACATATGTTATCATAATTACATAAGCTCATATGTGAATAGGTTTATCATCTGAAGCTTACCACAAAAAAAGAAGTATCCACACCATCAGCTTCTAGCTCGTTCAATATGCTCCTGCCTTGAGCGTCATCTGCAACCTAGTGATTTCATAATGACAGACATGTTAAGAAAATAATAATAATAATAATAATAAAAATAATTAAGTTGGATAAAGTTGAAACCTTGGAAATTAGCTTTGGATTTAAGCCCAAACGAGCTGCACAGGTTAATGCATTCCCGGCATTTCCACCTCCTTGAACCTAACAAAGCAATGCACCCAAACACAGTTATAACATCTTCAATACTGCCGTACCAGCTATATTTGGTAAGTCTGATACTATAAACGCAACCTATATAAAAAATAGATGGGCATTCCTAAATTGGATAACCAATGCTGTGACTAATCGAAATTGCTTAGTGTTCAAGATTCTGAGGGCTGAAATTAATCATAGTACCTAACATTGAGAATGCTGGGTACCTAAAAATTAAGTTATGAGCTCCATAACTCGTATAATTAAATCCAATTCAAACCAATGTTTTTAATATCAATGAGAGTATCTCATGTATATTAATATTTGTTTTAGAGAAATTATTAATGTCAAAATTTTTATTTATTTTTCGCCTCATCCTACAAATTCTCGGAGTTGAAGATTCCGTCCATATTAATGATTTGGCTAATGGAGAGGCTTATTGCTGATCGGTAGTTGAAGGAAATTGAGTGTGACAGAGAGGCGATAGTTCTTAGGTTTATTCTCATTTACGAGTCACCAGAAGTCATGTCTTTATTGTCTGGCCCGACTGGTCTGGCCAGCTGGGTAACAAGCAAGCCACTAAATTCAGGCTTCAAAGATATCAAAAAGAAAAATCTCAAAGAGAAGCTCAGTTTAAGATATCAAATCAAACACGGCGTACGATAGGCAATTGACCACGTCATATTCCATTTCAGATTCTTTCTCTAATTTGAAGAAATAAGAAAAGAACCTTCGAGCTGGTGGTTCTGATCTTGTCGTCGGGCTTCGGATACGCCGCCACTGCCGCCAAGTAATCCAGCACCGCCGCTCCACACCCCACCTGCCCACATCATACGTACCTCCATTTATAAGCTATACACACACACACACATATGAGAGAGCGAGAGAAGAATGCAGAGGAACGCACAACGATGCGGTTTTGAGGCGGAGGAGGAAGCGAATTGGACGACATATTGTTGACTCTGAAATTTCTGCAATAAGACATTTACGTGGACTCGGATTCAAACTCAGAATAGCAAAACTATAAATTGTAAGAGAACGGAATTTGATAATTGAAAAGAAAGAGAGAAAGAAGATGAAATGCGAGCAGAAGCGTACATGTTAGAGCGAAAAAGAGAAGGGAGACCTGGTGGAGTTGGTTGCCGATGCTGATGCTGGGAGTGAGCTCAGTGAGTTGCTAAGCGTGGTGGTGGCCTTGGGAATTGTGGAGAGCGAGAGCATCTTTGCTTGCACAAGGAAGAGAGAGAGCTTCAGCTGCTAGCTCTGTGTGGCGAAGGCGAATTCTGTTGGTGTGTGTTTGGGACGATGAGTCTGATATTCTCGTTCTGGAATTAGTATTGTCTAGATGTGTTTGGCTGTGTGGGTTTGTTGTTGTCTAGATTGTATGCAACAAATGAGAAAGAGAGATAGGAACCTGTGCCATCCAATAATAACTTGCCACATCATATGAGATTGAAACGTCAAAATAATTTTAAGGTGAAAACACCCAATCACACCACACCCATCTTAACAAATATTCAGATTTATAAATATGCTCCAAAAACTCTTAAACCTAAAGTCAAATTTATAAAAAATAAATATATATTAAAAAAAAAAAGAAGTAAAATTTACCATCTTAAAAGTGATAGCAAACAAGCCCATAATTTTATATTTATAAAATAATATTATTCAGTAAACTGTTATACAATTAAAAGTCTAAAATGACCTAATAGTAAATATTAACTACCACAGTAAAATAAATAATAATAATTTTCACTCCATTCTAATTGTATGCTAAATAACTTATTTTCTAATATGCCCCCATTTGCATTCGTTTTTTTATACGGTTGAAAATGCGAATTGTTAAATCACAGATTGGATATGGTTCACAAATCACAGGTGGATAAAGCAAAAGCTAACTCAAGAAAAAGTACTAATGAAAAAGAAAAAACAGAGTTAACAATCTTGAGGTTTCACTTCAATCTCAATAGAAACAAAAACTTCTCTAGCTTTGAAAATCTTATGCATCTTTTTTTTTTCCTAGTCAAATCTAATGCATATATATACAAATACTAAAACATTGAACAAGAAGATTTTTTTTTTTTTTTTTTCTAATTTTGAAGAAGAAGAATATATTATAACATATATGATACAGAAAGTGTTCCAACTTGTATTGTTAATGAATGAAATATTTCCAAAATTAGAAGACAAATTTTCTCTCTTTTTTTGTTCTCTCTCTCCAAACATGGAAACCGCAGAAATCCCACACATCTAAACTACACCAATCAACCTCTTACTGAAAAGCTCTGATCCTCTGGAACTGTACAATTCAAAACGCTAAAATGAAATCTCAAACCCAATTCCCATCATTCCAAGCACGCTTTGGAAGGAGTCCCCCATGCTCACTTTTACTTCCTGAAAACCTATAAAAGGCAGCCTTGCTTCTGACTGTTCTCAGGGGACCTGATCTGTTTCCATGCCTAATTGGTAAAGACATCTCACCCCCAACCAAGGTAGAAGCTGAAAACGGTCTGTTTTCCATATCTTCAAGTGGACCAGAACTGTAATCCATTGTGATGAAGGAAGAGGCATGCCCATAAGTTAATCGGGGGGTGAGCCCACCGGCATTCCACCAACTGCTATCAGACGGGGCGAAATCGCCTTTAAAGTCGGAATCTCGAGCAGAAGATTCCTTTTGACTACAGTAATCCCCACAAGTCTCATCTGCGTCATTGTATATTAGCTTTAGAGCTTGCACAACTTCACCCATAAAAGGTCTCTGGGTCACCTCTGGGTGAACACACATGGAAGCAATGGCTGCCACCTTAGCCATGTCGTCGAAGTCATAACTTCCGGCTAAAGAAGGATCGACCAACTGCTCCAAACCTTCTCTACTTGTCAGTAGCGGACGAGCCCAAGTTACCAAGTTCTCCTGTCCCTGAGGTTGGGACATATCCACAGGTTTTCTTCCAGTGAGAAGCTCAAGGAGCACAACCCCATAACTGTAGACATCACTCTTGACAAGTAGATGCCCAGTCATCGCATATTCTGGGGCAACATACCTGCAAATCATTATTTCAAATTTCATCAAGAGTTTAGAATTTCTGGCAGGAAAATAAAGTAACGTGTTTTTGTGTGTGCGCGTACATTTTGCTGGCAGGAAAACTTCTTATAGATCCAAAGTATCTTTCAGAGAATGTGGCAAAGATAAGAATCAGAAAGTGATTCGAGGATATTCTAACTAATAGGAACTGCATACTTGTATACCGGGTTGATTGTATATTCCGGTGAGGGGGCAGATAAACGAAAACGGAAGAGAGAGAGAGAGAGAGCATATGTTGTCATCAAAAATCTACTTCAATTTATAGAATCATGAAACTGTAACTTAAAAACTAGTACGATTACCCAAAAGTCCCCATGACCCGAGTAGAAATATGATGACTTCCTTCGGTTGCTTCCCTTGCTAACCCAAAATCTGAGACCTTTGGCGTGAAGTCTTCTTCTAGTAAAACATTACTAGCCTTGAAATCTCGGTGTATTACACGAGGATTAGAATCTTCATGAAGATAGGCCAATCCTCTCGCTGCTCCAAGGGCAATCTTCAACCGTGCATCCCAATCAAGAGGTCCCTTTTCCTTGTCAATACCTAAAACACCAATACAGAGGTAATATGAAAGTAATCAATTTGCAGTTGATTCATTTCAACAAACAGTATCCCCACAAAGAGGATAGGATCAATATCAACACTCTTCTGCTCCAAACTTTTAGAGGTACCTGTGGTGGTTGTTAGCCAACTTAAATTCTAGAGAACAATTTCAAACCAAAATAAAGTCAAAGGTGATGCAGAGATATACCATGCAAATGGGACTCAACACTGCCATTGTGAATTAGCTCATACACCAAGCAGCGTCCGTCCTTCAATGCATATACCAATCAGTTTCACAAGATTTCGGTGATGCAATCGACTTAGCATCTCAACTTCTGCAATAAATTCACGATCACCATTTTGATTATCCCTTGTAAGCAATTTAACAGCAACTTCAGTTCTATCTTCCATAATCCCAAAGTAAACACGCCAAATCCTCCTTCACCCAAAATCCTCTTTGAACTGAACTTATCTGTTGCCTTCTCAAGCTCAGCAAGTGAAAATGTTTTAGCAGAGAGAACACGAGTAGCCATGGTGGACATAAGGGATACCGACGTTGAACTTGCAATACTACTTGATAATATAGACCCTATACCTGCATAGGATAGGTAATGTTGACTAAGATTATGGTATGTTTTATACAACTCATTAGCTAATCCTCAAATTGACCATCTTATTATTCAGTTGTGCATACAGGAGAACTGTGATGAAGTACAACAAAGCCTTGCATATCTGGTCTCACAATCAAGATGACTATGCAATGGAAGCAGGGCTGGTGGGGCAGGGGCAGGATGCATAAATCATAAAAGAGAAGCAGATGCAGATCCTGTAAATGACTACATTGTTTGAGTTACAATATGATTTCAAATAGTAAAACAAGGCAGCATTACTTACAAAGACGCAGCAAGGCTAGTGATTAACAGCAGTGCAAGCCTTAACGATGTTTATCATTTTTTTTTTTTTTAATAATTAATCAACACATATCATTAAAAAAGCAAGGCAACTCTAAGTACATAGGAAATATACAAGAAGAAGCCCCTAGCTAGAAAGAGTAAAATAAGCAATGGTCCAAAGATACAAAATTTGAAGAATAAGGATGTAATCTCCTCCAAAATCCTCTCCCAGTCCTCAATACTTATGCCATTCATTTCTCTCCATAAACACCATAAAAGCCACCTAGGCATCATATTCCACACTGCAGCACTCATGTACTGCTTGTAGTCCAATAGTAAGGATATAGGTCAACTACATGTCTAGGCATAACCCAAGAGAGCTTAAAACGAGCAAAGGCAATTTAAATGGCATAAGCCACATCACAATGAAGAAAAAGATGGCCCACAGAATCCTTATTCCTCTGTATACATGCAGAATTTGTCCACCACAATAATGTGCCACTTCCTGAGGTTATCCACGAACTACTACTACTAATAGAAAGCTTGCCTTAATTTTCTAAAATGCAAATTCACAAGTTTTCCGTAGTTCTTGCTAAACAGAGATGAATTTGTACAAGACACTTCTCAAATGAACTATCTTCCCCAATTCACAAAAATGACCTCTTTGATAGGACTTCCAAAGTTTTTAGGCCAAAAGACAAGAGCCTTGTAATTTTTATGAATTTATGTTTTTTATTGCTAAAGCAGAAACTTCAGTGGGAAAAGATATTATAAAGAAGTTGTCACCATTAAAGCATGGCATCTGTGCTTCTCATTGGATCCATCAGTGGTAAAATCCATCAGTATTTACTGATGTAATAAATTACTATGGTTGAACTAGTCATTTTTCTTTTAACACACTACAAAAAATATTAACCAAATTTCAAATGGAAGGTTCACTAGAAACACATGGAATATCAAGGAAATATAACATAAATATTGAATTAGATCATTCCATAAACCACAAAGCGAACATCCATTTTGAGGCATTGTTAGTGTTAAAATGTATTAATCTAAAATGACTAACTATGAAAAACTATATGATATTTTCTTTAAATAGAAGAATTAGGAATGCATATTAAATAAATGAAGCAACTGAAAAGGAGCCATCCTCAAGCTAAGGAGGACTAACACATAAGCACCATGATAGAGCATCATTTTCCATCAAGAGTTTAAGAACATGACATGGTATTTACTTCTTACAAAGAAATTCACAAATTTACCAGATCTTTTGTTTGTAGGGGATGTAAGTGCAGGACCAACGGCACTTGATGGTCTTCCAGCCTTCCTCCACTTCAAAAAGATGGAGACTGCTCCTATGAAAACCAATAAGAGTACAAATGCAGACAAAGCAATGATGGCAATGGTTTTAAGATTCATTCGCTGGTTCTTCTTGTCAAAATTTGCAGAGATTGGGAGATCTCCAGAACTTCCACTTGGTCCACTGCCTATGTCACTCCCATGTGGTGGGGAAGAAGGAATGCCTGATGATAACTATTTTAGTCTTAACCAAAATATGATAATAAAATGGTAAAGAAACATACTTAAATTTGTTCATTTTTATTTTTTCCCCTTTTGGCTGGAAATTTAAAGGAGTTGGGGTAAATACCTGGATAATTAATGTATACCAATTCGTAATTACCAAAAAGTGTCTGATTTAGAGGCACTTTCTTATGCCAAAATCTCTCATACGTCAGTACTGCAGTGGTATTATCAAATTTCTCTCCCAGTGGAACCAAGTTAATATCCACGACTGTTCTCTCCTGATTTTGACTATCAGCACTAGCACCCATTATTTTAACTTGACTTTGTTCCAAATAGGTGCCTGCTGCAACTTCAATCTCTAGCTCACTCATTACTGGGAAAACAGCATAAGGAGCTACATCAAGAAGAAGTCTGACTTTCATGGGAAACACGCAACCACAAGGTGAACCAAAAGGTGTTGCAGTAAGTGGCTCCACACAAATTTGACCACAAGCTGCCAAAGCATTCATTATCAAAGACATGAGTAAGAAGAACCTCACAAGAGAGAGAAAGGGAAGGCGGGTTACAGTCAGCAACACATTGCAGAAAACCTTTTAACTCAATTGTAGTTTTTGAGATGAATAATAAGTTACCATCAATTTTTCAACTAATATTCAAACCAAATTGTATAATAAGCACATGGTTAAGGAATTTAAATAAATAAATAAAAAATGGTATATTTACCAATTTTATGAAGTAATAATTCATATGTTACCATGAACCCTTTGACTTCAACCAAATACCGATAGTAAAATAAAGTGAATCAAATATTGATTCGCAAAGTTACAGTAAGAAAGTACAAGGCAGCCCAATTGATATTCGCCTCACCAACAATCAAAACAACTGACAGCAGATACACTTACAACCTAACAAGAAGGTTATTCATCGGTTACTCATCCACCACGTGCTATTCATATTTTGATAAGACACTTAAAATATGATTAATTCATGTGGCGAATCATTAAAAACCAAGGTAATATGATTAAAATAGTACCTTGGTTTTTTGAAGGGGATGGGGCAGCTGCATCAGTTCTCCCATGCTGACGATGACGATGATGATGGTGTCCTGTTGAGAGATGACTGCTAGGACCTGGAACAGAAGATTAAACATTATCAAACTGTTAGCAACAATGTAAGGCCAAGCTGTTGAATTAATAAGCACAGTAAATACCTTGGTAAACTGGAGACGGTGCAGGGGCAGTGGATGGTCCCAATGTTTTGGGTGGATATGATGGAGCATATGGTACACTCACTGAAATTGACCTTGCTACAAGCAGTAAAGGAACATATGATATTAATAGACAGTTATCAACAGAAGCTGGAACGGACCTAAAAGTGAAACTGGTCAAGACTCAAGTTGGCCTTACTCTTTTACTAGATGCTGAGTTGGTTAAAGTGGACACCTAATTATTAAACTGAGGCCTGAACACAATCAACCACACACAACGGTGGGCTGGGTAGGGGGGGTTACAAAGCATTGGATCCACTTGATTTAGAAAAAAGTTGAAACCAAGCCCAAATGTGAAGCTTTCACTTGCACTTTCTTAAGAGTTGTATGCAAAAAAGGACATGTAAAACATTTAGCTGATAAGCAAATGAACAAGAATGCCTATTTAAGTGTTTGATTAAATCAGGATAAGCAAATCAACAAGAAAATCTGGTTCATTTCTCTATAGCTAAAATCCTCCTTTTAACAGAACGCTATCAAGGTTAACATGCAAATGTTAAATGATGAAAGGACAAGATAACTTGGCCAATTTCTGATTTCAAAATATATCTGACAATTAGCATATCAAACACATTGTGAGGCAATCACAACATGCTAATGCAGGTTTTTTCAGGATAGATATCAAGAGCCTCAAATACATGTCATTATGCTTGTCAAGGGCTTGGAATGATATCCAGAATTCATTTCAGAATTAAAATGGATTTAGTCAGGAAAAAACTCCATATGCAGGGCTCTAGACTTGGATTAAGAAAACAACTTCATTCATCTGCATCTGCATTGAATTCTAACAAGTTGCACCCTCACCATTTTCCACTAAGATTTCTCTCATAGATACTGGCTTGTTTGGTAGACGAGAGGGAGATAAGTAGATGTGCAACAATGGATGCCCTGAAATATAAAGAGAACTGTGTTATGTTCAATTCAAGAACCATAGTTGTCAATACCATAATGTATAGGTCAAAATAAATAACAGCGTACATCACATCCTAAATGTATCTTATCATGCATATATTTAGAATAAAAATTTTACTGACATTTTTTTAGAAAAATAAATTATTGGGACAATTTCACTAACCCCCCTCAAACTTTAGCCACTTTTGCAGACACCCCCCTACCATTCAAAAACTCTCACTTACCCCCCTTGAACTTTCAAAATTCTCACTTACTTCCATCCAGACAAATTAAGACCAAATACCCCTATTTTCATTTTTTAAAAATAAAAAACATTTTGGAAGTTGACATTTTAAATACATTTTAAATAGTGAATTTAAAAAGTGACTTTTGTATAAAATTCCAACTTCCAGATTTTTTTTAATTTTTTTAAAAATAAAAAACAGGGGTATTTTGGTCTTTTTTAAAAAATTTGTGCCCTAATTTGTGCGAATGGGGGGTAAGTGAGAATTTTTGAAAGTTCAAGGGAGGTAAGTGAGAGTTTTTGAATGTTAGGGGTGTCTGCAAAAGTGGCTAAAGTTTGAGGGGGGTTAGTGAAATTGTCCCTAAATTATTTTATATTTATCTTCACAAAATTAAATTACCTATCACATCATACATGTTTAGTACCATAATTTGCGGATTATTTCAGTATTTGGTCAAAATATGTTGCTCAACGACTCATTGCTGAGCAAAGGTTTAGTAAATAGATAATTACTAAGTATTAAATACTAAATATCAGAGATGTCAGTTAAAATTCCCCACATGACTAAAGTTCAACTTTAGCTCCTTGGAAAAATCAGAATATCTAGCATAAGGTCAATACTCTTAATATATCCAATGCTTCACAATATTTTGATCCATCTATAGCCAACACCTAATACTACCACTCTACAAGTATTGGTCTAGGCAGAGATCCAATTTAAAATTTGAACTTCAGATACATGAAATAGATGCTTAAAAAATTTCAGACAAGTATCACGAAAAAAAATCATTTGACACACATCAGAGACGGCAATGACCATGGAAATTCTCACCATTGTCACAACGGAAATCATTGTTTAACAGGTTTCTCCTATGAAATGTCACTCATCAGTGCAGATAATGTAGATACAGATTATACCTGAATATGTTCTGTTTTCACTTCAGTGACAAAGCCATATTCCTTTCTATAAACAAAGCGTTGCATTCCCAAAAAATCAAGAAACTCATCAGTATTGCCACTTTCAGAGCCAATATCCCAATAACTCATCAGTATTACCATGCTAGCTCCTAATCAATTTCGTTCACATCCATAACCCTAAAGACCAACCTCTCAAAAAAATCACCCCAGAGAGAACTACACTACCCAGTAGTTCTCAGTCATTGGTCACTTGGTATTCTGAAAGTATCTATCTTTATTATAAGAGCTTCAAAAGGCGCAGTTTTTGCTATAAGAATAAAGAAAACAGGTTCCAAATATGCGAACTAAACTATGCATGATTCTCCTAAGTAAGTTACTGCTCTGTGAACATAAAAGAAACTTTTTTACCGTACACTATCAATAATGGAGCAAACTGGATAAACCCCAATACAACAAAGAAGCCCACTAAAGTAGACCATAATAAGACAAATTTGAGTAACACTCGCTGACAATTTTAATTTTTTAACAAAAAAAACAACCAAGCAACGAACAAAAATGTATCAATCACAACTTTCTGTTCGTTTCACAGCAACCAAACAGAGACAACGAACAGTCAAACCTAAGAAAATCAAACAAAAAAAAATCAAAATACCTGAGCAAAAGAAAACCAAGTTGAGCATAGAAAGGAGGAGGAGCAGAACCAGAGCCATTTTTCTCACGGAACAAAGACCCCACAAATACCATCGTCAGTAACGAAGACCCTCTAGCTCGGTGGCCTCCTGGACACTCCCCACGACCTCCTAGGTTTCCGGTGAAGCACTCGCCGCCGGAGAATTCCTCCGTTACGTCCCGAAGTCGAACAAAGAGACCGCATTGCTACGACAAGCTTGCTGAGTGTGTAGAGTGACGCATGCGGTGCGTGAAAACAAAACCCTAGGAGAGATAAATACACCAAGAAGAAGAAGAAGACAATGCGTGCGGGTCTTCTAGATCCATGAAATGCGGTCGAAGATCTAGCCAAAGAGTCACCTACACACACATTCACACACATACACACATACACGTACACTGTATGTACGTACGTATACGTATACGTATAGTATACACACACAGAGTAAGAGAGAGAGAGAGAGAAATCTAAATCTTGAGGAGGCTTGAAGAGGGGAGGAGAGAGACAGACAGACAGACAGACAGAGACAGTGGGTGAGGGTGGAGCGGGTGGAGTGTGAGGTGGGGGATTTATTGCTGGGAGCGTGTTTGCTTCAGTGTATACACTGCTTTGGGCAATTCATCATGATGGCTGTCTACTTCACGCGCGGCCGCGGCACGTGGTATAAACGGACTTGCAAAACGACAATCCGAGGGGACGTTTTTATGGCGTTATTTTATTGACAACGTAAAGTACAAACCCTTTTCAAAAATGCAACTTTTATTGCGGAAGATACGCGGTTTCTTTCATTGTTTTTGTTCTTTTTACTTCCTCAATTTTGATTTTGATTTTTTTTTAGAAAGGCCTCAATTTTGATATTTGATTTAACATGTAAACATACTAAACAATATATATAGATATATGCATTTCTTTTTTGTCCTCAAAATAAAAAGTACAACATAAACAACTAATAATGGGATGTCGTGGTCCTCTTTCCCGCTACAAATAAGAATGCAACCCGAACATTTTATGGTTACGACCCAATATGTGATTTCATTTATTTTCCTAGCCTTCCTCTATAGAGGATATCGATAAGAGAATTCCCTTCCAAAATGAAGTCCTTAAGTTAAAGCGAAAAAGTCATAATATTTGTTGCAAGCAAGAGCGGAACTTCGACAATTGTAAGGTTGTTGGTAGATTTTGTTGGTGCTTCCATGATGTGGGTGTCCCATTTCTTGGTTTCCTCATCCAATTGTGGATATGAAGATGATGTAGCTGTTGTTGAATTAGGTTGTTAGTGGATGAAGAAAATGATTGGTTGGGTTTTGCTTCTTCAATTGTGCCTATCATGGTTGATTGAATATAAAGTATACATGTTAGCTCCTTAGGTAGTCCTCTTCTTAATCCATTTTTGTGCTTGGAGTGCAATAGATTATTACTTGAGGCTGGTTTATAGTCGAAGAATCATTTACATTTGCTGCTTTATTTACTTAGCAGCAAAGCATTAGGGGGTGTGAAAAAATAATAGTTTTCTTGGCCTTGCTATACAAAGTCGTGTTTTAATGGTATTGTAACTGTGCACAACTATGATGATTAATATGAAATCAAAAAGAGAAAGTCGATACACAAATTTACATAGTTCAACAAAGTGTCTACATTCACATGAGAGTATGACTATAATTTACTATTAATGATTTAGAGTTACAACATAACATATATATAGAAAACCTTAATTGTACATACATATTTTTAAAAAAACCCAAAAATACCATATTTGGCCCGCTACTAGTATTTCAGTATTACTTTTTATGTTGGAGACTAGCGGAAAGAATATGAGTAATTTGTTTCACCAAATATGAACTTAAAAAAAAAATAAAAAAAGGAGTTGCCAATGACTCCAACAAATCAAAGCACGTAGGTCTGCCCCTAACTACAACGACTCATCTCCATTTCAAATACACAAGATCTTATTGCCCAACCACGAGTTGGGCAACAAGAACTTTCCCTATGTTCTTATTTACTACTCACTTACCTAAATCAAACTTTCATCGATTACCTTCAATGCTTTCTCTCGCATATCCTCTTGGGTTGTTTTTT
The DNA here is from genome assembly GCA_013348765.1 of Carpinus viminea. Taxonomy (NCBI): domain Eukaryota; kingdom Viridiplantae; phylum Streptophyta; class Magnoliopsida; order Fagales; family Betulaceae; genus Carpinus; species Carpinus viminea. The sequence continues at coordinate 25,862,617 of CP054667.1, forward strand.
TACTTTTTTCATTCTTTCTTTTATGATGGAAGAATGAAAAGAAAACAATATAAGAGTTGGATGCTTTTATCAATTACGGATAATGCAACTTCGAACCCACCCGAGTTTTCCTATATATATCTTTCCTCTCTGCTTATCTAGCTTTGAGGTTTGGACCTATTCCAAGTTGCCCTCTCTTCCTACTATTTATTTTGTTGCCTTAATATTAATAGTAATAATAGTGTAGTAGCTCATATATTTGGGTATCAATATAGAGTATACGGATGGGCAAAAAGGGGGGTTTTCCTCCATTCACATGTCGACACCTCACCATTTCAAGAAAATAAAATGAGAACAAAACACCCGGTTTTTTTTTTTTTTCTCCTCACCTCACGCACACATCTGGTTTCTTTCTTCTTCTTTTTTTCTTCTTCTTCTCCAGTTCTCCCTCACCTCTCCAATGACGGCACTCACCATCTCCAAAGACGTTCTTCATTTCCGGCCAAACCTAATCGGAAAACACCGAAAAACACAAACCCAACCTCAAAAATCGATTCTAATGCCTCAAAAATCGTTTCTAATGCCTCAAAACTCGATTCTAATGCCTCAAAAATCATTTTAGATTCAAAACTAAAACCTAGATTTTGAAAGTTAACCCTATAGGGTCTAGGATTCACCCAGAAGATGAACATGGTCACGCCTGCATCACGGGTACCATGGTGGGTAGGCGGGCTGTAATGGCAGATTGGGTGGGCGGCCCGCCATGGGTGGTGTGGGCATTGTTGGCTAGCCTTCTTCCTTCTTTGTTTTCCTTCTTTTTCTCTCTTTTTTTCTTTGGCCAACCGAATCTAGTGTTTTTTTTCTATACAAGTTTTTGCAATTTTTGTTTTAGTTGAAGTGTCTTGCTCTATTGGTATGAAACTCGATCCTTTACACCAAATTTAATTGAAGATAAACTCATCAATATATATAGGAAAAACTTCGTTTAACTCCATAAACTTTCGTCACATTTATATCTAAAACTTAAAAAAAACCTCAATTTAGTATCTTAATTTTTCAATTTCATTGCACCGTTATGATTTTTCAGCTAAATCTAAATGGAGAGGTGTCAAAATTCCAAAAATACTTTTTTTTCTAACAACAAAAAAATTACAAAAATTGTAAGGATTTAGGCATTGCCGCATTGATCAAGATTTAATAGAATTTTTAAAAATACCAACATCTAAATCTCTGAAAATTTAAATATTAAAAAAATTGGTATTTTAAACATTTTGATAGGATTTAACAAAAATTCGAACTAATTGGTGAAATCAAACAAATTAAGAGATGAATACACTAAATTAAGAGTTTTTTAAATTTAGAAAAATAATTTCAAAAGCAACGACAATTCAAGGGATTGAATGAAGTTCTCCATATGTGTGTGTATTTGGGTTTATAGAAATAGAACCACCAATCATTTGGAATATGTATATATGTGTGTGTGTGCACGTGCATGCATGTAAGTAATAGAGTAATGACACAATTTAAACTTTTATCGTATCACTATACTTCAACTTGCTATTGGATTTTTTTTTTTAAACAATGGCTAATCTAAGGTGAATTGAGACTACCATATCAACAAATTGAGATAATAGTAGGGTAAAAGTATGGTTTCGTACATTGTTTATAATAATAATGTTATATACTATACATCTGTTTTAATAGGTTGGTGTGATACAATTTCTATAATGAGTAATGACTAAAAACCCTAGCCTTCTCCCTTAAGCACCACACAAGTAGGTTTCCCTTGAGTTGGGGAGGAGGGATGGTCGTTTGGCTACCTCCCTCCTCCCTGCACCCTCTTCCCTTAGTGAGTTAGCCTATTTACTTTATGTTCCTATGTAACACCCCTAAAATTAGCTTCAGCTAATCTAGTGGAGTCACTGGCAATTTACCCATTTAAGTCAACTTGTGACTAAACGGAAAATCACCATTTTGAAAATATCAAAGTAAATGCAAGGAAAGGTGAATAAATCTGAGTCAGTATAATTCATCAAGTAAGAACATTGAGTTACTAAACAATAAAGACAAACCTATAATTATAAGTAAAGCCTAACCAGTTAAACAATAGCATCTCTTGTCACTTAATAAACTAGGCTACCTAGAGAATAATAACCGCATAAGTCTAATGACTTAGTAAGTAAACCTTACAACATAAGTACAACATGAGCCTAATTTATGAAAGCAAATGTGCATTTGACTATTAACCAAAAAGGGATACTACCTCTGTTAATATACCATTCAATAGGTTTTAGGGTTTTCAAAGCTTATGGTGTACTATCGATGATAATTACCTAATTATTTTAATGCAGAAAATGCTAATGCATTATAGGTCATAACTCCTATAAATGGTTTACTCGAGATATTACCCATTCTCAGCAAGGTTAGCACTATCTTAAAGGACCTATAGTACAATGTCAGTACCCTAACTATTGCACAACATATCATACATAGCATTAGTGGCACGATCGAGTTCGACCTCGAGTGGCCCACACCAACTAATAACATTCATCCTATAGTAACCAAACCATTGGGAATGGTTGCACCATGGTCACAAAACCAATGGATCCAAAGCCCTCATATAACACACACATTTGAGCATAATATGCAGTCTATATAATAAGCCCATAGTCATTCATACCGTATTACCGGCATACCATATCTTACGATGCATCTTAACAGTTAATTAATAACACAGTTACCAAGTAACTACAGAAAGTAGGCATGCTCATATCATACTTGTAGTCAGTCAACTGACATATCACACGTTTTAGGTAAAAATGTTGTAAGTGTCTACTTACCTCATACATTCGAGCAAATCCTCCGATGAAGGTAAGTCCTGTCATAATGGATACAAGACACCGTCATTATATGCCTTATTTAACCTAAAATATAGCTAGGCTAAAGCTGCACGCGAAGCTTGAAAACTAGTACTCGCCTCGACCATAATCTCAATCGATGGCGTATGCTCGTCAAAGGTGTTAAGCATATCATTTTAAGATTCAACAAAGGCATGATTCCTATAGTACTTCTAGACCTTTAAACCTCCTTTAAACTAATAAAAGAGCACATGCAATGTAAGAAATTACAACACAATGAAACTTTGAAAGAGTTATTTGAAAACATTATCATTTCTTGAAGAAACTTGATGAACATTTTGGAAAAACTTAACAAGGCATAAACCAAAGGTTGCAACAATGCTAAATACAAGGAAACAAGGATTATCCTGTCGAGCATGGACATGGCTTCCTTACTTGGAAACTTCTCTTTGAAGTACTCTTTTTGACCAAATTCTTTCTCAAAACATATAAAGGGGTTCTGGCAGCCTAAGGGCACATCAGAGAGTGAAAATGGGTGTGAGAAATGAGAGGTGGGGTGGGTATTTATAGGGAAAGTTCGACACCAACTCTGTCAGATCGGGACGTCCGACAACCCTAGTATACGCCCGGATTTTTGCACAATGGTCCAAAGAGTGTCTTGTACGTCTGTGCATTACCCAAAGGGTATTCCAAAAAGTAGCGTGTCTTGATCCCACGTACATCCGCTTACGGTTTGTACGTACGCCCAAAGAGGTCCCCTATTGTAATGCCTCCAAAATTAGCTTCAACTAATCCGTGGAATCACCGGCAATTCACCCATTGAACTAACGGTGATCAAATAGGTAATCGCCTTATAAGAACTAGTTAGAGTAGATGCAAGGAAAGTGAATAAATCTGAGAGTACTACTGTAACACCCAAGGAATTTATTAAGATGACTTAGAATGCTTTAGTCTAAATTGTGATTTTTTAAGTTAAATCAATTATATTAGGAAAATGTATTTGATGTCTAATTTAATATTCTTAGTTAAAATTGAGAAGTAGTTAGAGCTTTGATATATATATTATGTATTAATTGGCATTCAAGATTTACCTAGTTGATTGTCCTAGAGTTAGTAGTAAGGGTAGAATTTTTTAAGAAAAGAAAAGTTAGTTTGATTAATTTACTATATATATTAAGATATTATAGATATACTTATATATATATATATATATGGTAATAACTACCTAACATAGGTGGACGTAGTTAGTGAGTAATATATATAAATATGTATATATTAAATATATATATATATATATATATATATATTGATAAGATAGGACCGAAACTTCATGATGAAGTTTCTTGTAATTCACTATATATATATTTACGTTACCCATGCGAGACAATGAGATTTTTTCTCTCTCAACTTGTATGAAAACCTCACCCACATGATTACTAATTAGTGTAGTAAGAAGAGTGGCTTGTTAATCGGTTCGGAAGGGATGAATTGCCACCGCTAGCAAATTTGTCCTATTTAAATTCTTCCGATTTATATCCAACATATCCCCAAAATTCTCCCTATAAATAGGCTCTTAATCGTTATTTTTTACAAACTCTTCGTTTGCAAGAAGAATAAAACAGAGAAAGTGAGAATTTACTTATATTTTTAGTATTAAGTTTGGAGCAGCTTTAAGTGGAATTGCTAGGTATAATCTCTTTTATCCTTAGTTTATGTCAATTATAGTTATTTATTAGAATTTAAATTATGTCGTTATAATGCCTAAATTGCATGGGAAAGTGTGATTGAATATTTCGGGATGGATATTATATCCAATCATCCTTTTAAATAGGCCATTGTGCTGCCTAAATTTTATTAGGTATTTTACAATAGCGCCGTTGTAATGCCCAAGTAATATTAGATGTTTTAATTAAATATTATACTAATGTCGTAGTAATGCCCGCCTGAAAATACAAAAAAATACTAGATAGCCGTTATGATGTCCAAATAATATTAAGATATCTAGATATGTCGTTATGATGCCCAAGTGATAATATAATATTTTAGATAGATGTCGTTATGCTGCCCAAATTTTTAGGATAAGGACAAAATATGAAAAAAAATGTTTTTGGAGATATTTTAAGAATCCTAGGATTTAAAGTGAGTCTTAGGAATAAAATTAGTTAAATTTACGCTAATGTTGAAAAAAATGTGTTATTAAATGCAGAAAGTGTATAACAAGGGAAACCACGAATAATGACTGTTAAGCTTGAAAAAAGTAAGTTCAAACTTACTGACCTTGCATTATTTTACAAAAGCATGTTATGTATATTGTGTTGAACCCTGTTATTTTAGCTACACGTATGAATATATTTTGAAATGCTTTACATGAAAATGTGTTTCCAAAGGAAATGATTTATAAAAGAAGTTGAGTTTTGGAAGGAAAACAAAATTTATAAAAATATGATGCTATGTATGAATGCATGTAATGCCCATCGTGGGGGATTATGCTACCGACACGATGTTAGGAAGGGGGAAACAAAGTTGCCTAACCTAGCGGTTGAGTGGGGTTACACGCTCAACACCTCAAAGCTATGAGATGGATAAATTATTAGCAACCTATGTTAAGTGGGGTAACACTTAGCTAACTCCGAGGATAAGTGGGAGTATAAATTCACTTATTGTCATGATGATATGATATGATATGCCATGCTATATAATTAAATTATGCTGATTTTATTAATGTATTATTTATTATGTTATGAACTGCTTTTATTGCTTCATATTGTGAAATGTGAAGTTAATTATATAGTAAGGAAAATGCAAGAAATACTATTCGCTTAACTATTAAGTATGAAAATGTCTATCACCTAGTTTACTATCTAGCCATAAATTTATTAAATCTCATTTATGAAAACTTTGCATACATGGCGTTTAGTAAACACTAGTGACAAGATAGATTTTTTGAACAAAAGGGGCTCTAATAAAATGATCAATTGCTTGAACTTGCCGAGTAGTGGACTCACCTTCCACCTTTAAAATTGTTGTGACAATTTTCTAGATGAGTTGAGGAAGAGGAGGACGAGGATGCAGCTCGGGTGAAGGTCCATATTCTGCATAGGATGCTAGGAGGCCTCATTTTTTGGGATTACTCAAGACAGTTGTAGAAAAGCTAGTAATGTTTATGTGTGTATTTTAGTAGTTCTCACATGATACCTTGTATTATATTAGTGAGGTTTGTAGTAATCTGTAAGTGTTATGCCATGTGTGAGTTTAAAGATACCTAAATCCTAGTTGAGGATGAAGATATTATATGAAGTTTAAATTAGATGCTCGTACATTTACATTATGAGAAAAAAAAAAAAAAAAGAGCTACAAACGTGTAGTAAGGATTTAGATAATCTCACTTATAGCTTATTTAAAAGTCGTATGCTATAACTACAATTCATCAAGTAAGAACATTGAGCTACTAAACAAATAAGACAAACCTGTAACCATAGATAAAGCATAGCCATTAACAATAGCAACTTTAGCCACCTCCATAATAGTGAATCATTACCTAAAGAATAATAACCCGTAAGTCCGACAACTTAGTAAGTAAATCCCACACATAGATGTGACATGAGCCCAATTAATAAAAGTAGACATGTAATTTGAGTAATAACCAAAAGAGGGCATTACCTTTGTTAGTACACCATTTCATAGGTTTTAGGGTTTTTAAGGCTTTATGGTGTAAACATGCGATAATTGCCTAATTGTTTTGATTAGGGCGGCAATTTTGACACGACCGTGAACCCGACTACTAACACTAAACGTAAATTAGCGGGTTTGGGTTTATCTTTGCTTAAACTGTGTCATGGTCACCTGCTGGGTGACCCGCTGCATGCTTAAGTTTAAGTTTAAGTTTTTGTTTTTGTTTTTTGTTTTTTTTTTTGTTTTTTAGAAAAAGAAAAAAGAAAAGTGAAGCGATTGAACTAAAATCAAAACCTAGCAGCTTCCCACTTTTGCACACACACACCTTGAGTTACAGGTCTTTTGACCTTGACCTTCAAGCAAATCAAGCTTGAGGCCGCTCGGCCTTCTCATTCTCCAACCTGCAGCCCCTCATCACTCTCTCCGCCGTGGTGCCGCTTAATGAGTCGGGCCTCACTCACTCTCTCTCTCCGCCGCCGCTCGCTCTCTCTCATCTCTCCGCCACGGCCGTTCTCTCTCTCAGCTCTTCCCTTCTCTCTGCTGCGCCGCCAACTTTGCAGTCCAAATCTCCGCCGATGTCGCATCCTGATTTGGTATGTAGGATTTGACGATTTGTGTATTGGGTCGGTGAAATTTGAGAGTTTTTTGCCCTTTTGAATTTTAGTAGTCTAAAATTTGTAAGATATTCAGATATTCTGCCAAATTTCTCTTTTTTCTCTTTTTTGTAGTAAGCTATGTATCTGATTCTTTAACAAATAAATTGCACTGTGAGTGCGCCTTTGATCGGCATGATCTCATTAATTTTTTTCTTTTCCGATTAATCTAGTGAAAGTAGCATTTTACTTGAAGGCGACGGATGATGACAAGGTTGACTCCTGCAACCATTTCTCATCCAAACTCTTCATCTGTCCTCCAAGCAGACCTATCCTTTGCAATTGTGCCATAAGAACTTTACAATCAGCGTCTGTTTTTCAGTTTTTGTTTCTCAGGTTGATTTGATTTGTGGTTTTTTCCTGAATGCTTAGTCTCTGTTTTTCAGTTTTTGTTTCTCATAGTCACAAAACAAAACCCAAAGGGTGGGGTTACGGACCGTTAGACTAGTTTAATTTAAACGGGTTCACGGGTTCGGGCGGTGACCTGTGAAAATTTACTGTTCATTCGCTAGACCCGCTTATTTAAACGGGTCGTCTCCGGTCTATGCTAACTCGCCGGGTCATCCGGTCGAAATGGGTCGTGCCAGATGACCTGTTTTGCCAGCCCTAGTTTTGATGCAGAAAAGGCTAATGTTTTATAAGTCATAACTCTCATACATGGTCTACCCAATATATTACCCCTTCTCAGTAGGGTTGATGCTGTCTTGAGGGACCTATAATACAATGTCAGTGCCCTAGCCATTGTACAACATACTGTACGTAATATTAGTGGCACGATCGAGTTCAACCTCGAGTGGCCCACACCAACTAATGACGTCCATCCTGTAGTGACCGAACCATTAGGAATGGTTGCATCAAGGTCACGAAACCAATGGATCCACAGCCCTCACATAACGCTCACATCTGACCATGATACGTAGTTTATATAGTAAGCTTATGGCCGTTCATACCGCACGTATCGCGTACCATGTCTTATGATACATCTTATCAGTTTATTTAATAGCACAGTTACCAAGTAATTATAGAAAAATAGACATGTTCATACCATACGCATGGTCAGTCAATTGACTTATCCCACGTTTTATGTAAAAAAGGTGTAAGTGTTTACTTACCTCGTGCACTCAAGCGAATCCTCCGACCAAGTTAACTCCTGTTATAATGGATACAAGACACCGTTATTCTAAGTCCTAGAAATATAGCCAAGCCTAAGCATACATGTGCGAAACTCAAGAACAGGTGTTCTATCCACTGACGTACATCCGGCCTCGATGGCGTACGTCCGCTCAGTGTGTTAGGTACACCGTTTCAAGATTCGGACAGTGCATGTTTCTAATGGCTTTCATAGTCCTTTAGACCTCTTCTAAACTAGTAAAACAGAACATGTAACATAGGAAATTACAACATAATGAATCTTGGAGAAAAACCCTTTTGAAACATCATTATCTTTAGGAAAACATTTGGTGAACACTTGAAAATCATCATCAAGGCAGAAACACAACATAAGCCAATGATAAAGGTGAAGGGAACAGAGTTTACCCTAAAGCTACGCACTGACATGACCTCCTCTTCTTGGAACTCTTCATGAAGCTTTCTCCTAGATTTCTTACTCAAAATACTAAGGAAAGGGTTTGGCAACCTAGGGGCACATTAGGGAAAGGAGGAAGGCGTGAGAAATGAGAGGAGGGTAGGCTATTTATAAGGAAAGTTCGCCATCAACTCTCACAGAGTAGCGACGTCGCAACCCTAGCGTACATCCGTGGTCTTGCACATTGGTCTAGAGGGTGTCTCAGTACATTACTGTGTATTATCCAAATGGTATTCAAAAAGTAGCGTACATCTGGTGGTCTCATGTATGTCCGGTGTACTATTTACAGAGCATACGTCTGATGGTCCCCATTGTACACGTCGCACATGTAGCGTACATCCGCCCACCTAGTGTATGCTCGCCTTGTGAATATCAAGCTTCTATTCCTATAGGTTCCAAACGTGATTAGGTTAAAGCTAAGGGCTTGGGCCTCGTTAAACTCCTTCTTTGAGAACTTCTATCGATTACTCCTAAGGGAAGGATTTTGGTTTAAATAAAAAGGTTGACTTTTATCGGGGTATTACACCCATGTACGTTCGTACTGATAGATAGTACGCCCCGCTGACCTAGCGACGTCCGCCTCCGAGTGTTAATGTTTGGCTTCTATTTTTAAAGGTTCAAAGTGTGATTAGGTTAACGTTAAGGGTCTTGGGCCTTATCTAAGCAGCTTCATAGAATGCCCTTGTTAAACGCTCTTTATGGAAATGATTTTGTTTAATAAAAGGTTTGTTTTTTCATTGGGGTATTACACCCTAGCTCTCGCTTGCCACCCCTTTTTCTCTTTGTCCCATTGGCACTTTCTCCACCATGCCAAGCAGCCGCCTATTCCCACCGCCATCGCCTCTATCGTGTCTCCTTTAGGTTGGGCTTGGTTGTTGATCGATTTGTCTTTACTTGATCTATCATACTTTGTCTGATTCACCTTATCATGTGCCCCGCCATCCTACCCTCTGGATCCGTCCATGTCCATCACACCTTTTGCTTCGGATCTGTTGCTCTAACTTTGGTTTGATTATGTTTTATTTTGCTTTTTTCCATTTTTTTTGCTTATAATAAGGCTTAGTCCTCTATCTTTAATCTACTCGTTTATATCTTGATGCTATGTAGGTTATTTGCTCTTAGTTCAAATCTTTGGGTTGTGAATGTGAATGATATCTTAGCTTTCGGGTCAAGGAATATGAGTTTCGGCTTGAAAGTTCTTTGCTTTCAAGGCCGATAAGTAATTGCTACTTATGCATTGGATTATGTCACTGTTTGGTGCAGATTTGATATTAAACCTGATGATCAGCCATAACTTAGCAGATGTTATTTGTAATGATTGATTGGAACTTTAGTTTCGGCTATGATTTGCTTCAGAGCTTTTTCCCTGCTTTAAGCTCACAACCTTTTTTTTTTAAAAAAAAATAATAATACCATTACTTTATTAATTTAAATCATGAACTTGCTCCGCACTTGCAATATTCAGCATTGACAAAGGAAAATTATTGTGCCATGGATGTTCAATCCCATTCAATCTAGAGCTAACCTAGCTAACCTTTGAGTAGCACCATAGCCTCTCGTGGGACATACTTGACTTGCCAACCGTTGAAGTTCGGAAGAGCATTTTTATGTCATTCAAAACTGGTCCATCTTGTCCCTAACAATGATTGGCTTGGTTGAGTCCTTGAACCATTTCCATGGCATCGCCTCCGCCCAGAGATAAGTTGCTCCCAATTGCACTCCTAAGACCATCGCCACAAGCCACTAAAGTTTCCGCTGCTAGGAGTGGTTGATATGAGTTGAATTGGACATGGCCATCACCCTTCCCTCATAGTCTCTTGCTACTGCGCCCAAACCCGTCGTGCTCGTATGAGAGTCCATCGCAAAGATCCCAATTAATTTTATAACTCCAATTGGTGGTTTAGTCCAACGCCTTGTACCTAATTTACCCATGTTCGCCTCTATGGAATCATCTTTATTCCTTTTGGTTGTTGATTGGTCGTACTGGTTCATTTGATGATGTGCAGCTTAGATGAGTTCCCTCGGAGATTGAAATTCCTCCTTGAAAACAACCCCATTATGCGGAACCAAATCTGTCTTACGACAAATGCCAACAACCTCAATTCCTCGACCGTTAGATGCTCTACTCGGCACTTGAATATGCTCGAAAAATCATCCTCATCACACGGGCTTTTTGAATTCTCAAAGGACACTCCAACCACCCACCTTTTTATTAATGAAAATGGTATGTTCCCCTTTAAAAAAAAAAAAAAGGTTGGTGTGATAGTACTTATCGGTCCTTATTAAAAATAAGAAATTTTCTTCAAACTAGTTTGAAATAACCTATTATAATAAGTTACAAATGTCATTTTTCACATGTTTTCTTTCAAATTTGAAGAGTCATTTATTGTCCATTTCACTAATTTATGAAAGCAAACATTAATTTTTTAAAAACCAAAAAATGTTAAATGACATTTGTTAGTCTTTTTTTTTTTTTTTTTTTACATGTTCACACAAGGGAAGGGGGAGAAAGGATTCAAACTAGTGACCTTTACTTCATGAGGCCTAGTATAGCCGATTGAGCTACCTTGGAGACACGACACTTGTCACTTATTATAGTATGTTGAAGGAAATTTCCTTTAAACTAATTTGGAATAAATTTGTGTCCATAAAAATAAATGGTTGATAAACTGCTACATCAACTTTGATTATGAGTAAATAAAAGTGTAGTATGCAATATTACTCATGTGTGTATATATATATATACACACAAAATAGTACACTCTCGTCTCACCCTTACCTATTAGCCATTGTTAAAAGTAAAAGAAGATTCAAATTTGTATGTGAGATGAAGGTGGAATGAAAGGGTAAGGGGTGTTCAAACGATTATAATCGTGAGTTATTGGCTATAATCACAACCGCAATTGACTTGGGCGGTTTATTGGTTTTTAATAACCGCAACCGCCTAGGCGATTATCAGTTATTTTATAACTGACGGTTAGCGGTTATTCAATTCAATAACCGTGCGGTTATTATTCTGACTTATCAAAAAAAAATAATAACCGTGCGGTTATAACCTTTTTTTTTTTAATTTTTTTTAATTTTTTATAAAGGGCTTCTAGACTTTTTAAGTGTTTTGTGCATTTAGTTTGCTATTTTTTGGTCTTATTTTAAGGGTTTAAGGCCAAAATGTTCTAAAAAGATGAACATAAAAAAAAAAAGAAATAAATATGTTTTCTAGCTCAAAATATGGCTAAAAAACATAACCCAAATCCATTAATCCAAATTCAAATAAAAATATTAAAAGACAAATCTCAAATTTATATTTAACACCAAAACGGGCGTTGCTTTTGGATGTTTTATTTAATATTTTATTAATATAAATATTTAATATATATTTGTATTATTATATATAAATAAATATAATTATTGGTTATAACCGCATTTTCCTACCCTTAAAACCGTTAATTGAAACTGTCCTAATCGATTAATAGTTTTTAATAACTAACTACCAAATCGGTTATTGGTTGGTGAATTGATTATATCCGACCCACTTGAACACCCCTAAAAAGTGTAGTATTTAACATTTCTTGATTATGATAAATGATAATAATCATTGTCCACCCCTTAATTTCATCAATTTTTCATATTGTAAATGAGTTAATTTACTTCAATTTATATGACTCAAATGTGTTCAATAATGTCTATCGCCTAAAAAATATTAAATTCACCCAATTTGTATATTAGTTTTAATAAAAGAAATTTTTTTCTTAACAAGAGAAACTTAAATTAGTACTTTCTGGAGGTCGCTAAACAGACAGAAACGCCAGCGATTCGCCGAGCAGTTCCTCAGTATTTTTGTCCAGCGATTTAATTCCGTCAATGCAAATCCACTGAAGCTTCTCTATTGGTAAGTATATATATCTCTCTCTCCACCTTCTGCTTTTCTCATATGGCAACTCTTAGCGCTGTGTTCTCCTATGTAGAAGTACTTTTCTCCATTTCTACACTCGAAGCTCTTCTGGGCTACTTCCCTTTTCGCTCATAGTAGCTTTCACGTTATGGGTTAGTGTTGTGTATATATATATATATATATATATATTCTGTTTTTGTTTTTCAAAGGCTCTGAGATAATAAAGGATTTGAGAGCCTGGATCTTTGTTGGTATGTTTTCCCATAATCCCATTGGTTTTTGGGTATATCATATATGGGTGTTTGTGTTATAGGTTTATTTGGTTCTTCTTTACAACGGACTTGTATTGTTAAGAATTTAGAGCTCTGAATTGTCAATAGGAAAATTGGGTTATTTTTGTTTGGGGTTTATTAATTAGCCTTTACAAATTTTGTTGCTTGATTCTATCATAATTTTGAGGTTTTGGGTTATACCAAATTCTGGGCATGTCTTCGGTACTAAGCTATTAATTCAAAATTTTCAGGTATTTGGCTCACATACTCGTTCTACCTCTTTCAATATCAATTTTGAGCATTTGGGCATTTGGGACTCTTGGGGAATTGGAAGCGTTTGCTTAAGCTTTTCCTGGAAAACTAGGTATCGGCCTTCAGTGGAAAATTTACTTCTTTTGCGGTTTCTTTGAAATCAACAATTCATGGCCGGTGGAAGAAATGGGAGTTTTATTAAAGTTCAACTAAACGTCGGAAAACCTGCCATAATCCCATGTTAATGGAGAATTCGTCGACAGTGTTTATACGAAAGGCCTAATAAAGAAGCATGAGTTTGTGAGAGTCATAATTCAATGCTTATATTCATTAGGCTATAGAAAGTCTGCGTCATGTTTGGAATCAGAGTCTGGTATTTCATACAAATCGGTGGATTTTGAATTGCTCGAATCACAGATACTTAGTGGGAATTGGGATGGTTGCACTGGTACCCTTATTGCAATGAAGGATTCGATGGATGAGAGAAGAACTTCCGCGTTGTTTCTTGTTTTCAAGCAGCGTTTGCTGGAGTATTTGAATCGTGGAGAGCATGCTATGGCTTTGACCGTTTTACGAAAAGAGGTTTCTGCATTGAGGTTGGGCAAAGATAAGGCTCACAAGCTTGCTCAGAGTATCCTTTCCTTGAAGGATATGGAATTTGGTAAAGTAGACAATGATGCTGTTTGTGAATTGCGTAAGTTGTTGTTGGCAGAGTTGGAAAAATTTCTTCCTCCTGCAATTGTGCTGCCTGAAAGAAGGTTGGAACATCTGGTTGAAACTGCCGTTACTGCCCAATTTGATTCATGTATGTATCACAATAAGTTGGATGAAGTTTCACTTTATGAGGACCATTGCTGTGGTAGGGACCAGATCCCCACAGAGACTGTTCAGGTGGGCTTTGCTGCCGAAAAAGTTGTTACTGCCAAATAAATTGAGCATTTAAATTAACTTTGTTCTTGGTTTTTTCCTAGTATACTTTGGACTTATTTAAGTTAATTGGAACCTTGATCTTCTTGGCAATAGCTATATACAGAAATTGAATCTAGGGATATGAGCATTGCATACACTATTTCAAACGACGGACTATAGTCGTATGTATTACGTGATCTAAATCTGTTGAATTATGAGTTCTCCAACCTGTTGTATTCGTCGAAGTTTGCATGGTTAAAACATATCTGAGTATTTGTTAGAATATAAATTGTTTTGAGACTTTTGAGATGGCAGATTATATTTGACATCACTAGCAAGGACCATAGAGGAAGTTACTTCATCCACTTGTTTAAAAATTGGCAAAGACCAATCTTTTGAACCCTTTTGTGAATAAGATTATTTAAAAGGTAGCTGTAGGATGTGGTTTATCACAAAATCCTGTTAACTAATACATTTTATGAGATGACGAAGAATAAAATTGAGCCCATAGATTACAGAATCCAAATCTTCTTGAAAATTCTTTCTTCCAATAGTTACAGTAACCAATGTAGTAGATGCTTGTTAATATAGTTCCAAATCAGGTCATTAAATATTATATTTGATAGTTCCTGAAATGATAGTTTGCCTTGTAGATATTATTCAGTTTATGAAAAAGAAAATTATAAAAGATGGGCTTTGCCATTAAATTCCATGAAAAGCAAAAATGTATTGATTTCCGTTATTGTGATTAGCAAATGCAAATGATACCAGAGTGACTAATAATGATGCTTGAATTCTATGATATGTACTTAATCATGAAGTGAAGACAGAACCCAAAAGTGGAGAACAGATTCACTCATTCTAACAATTTTCTGTGGGTGCAATAGAAACAGGATCCTGGGTAACACAAATATTCAGACCACAGGGTTCTCTTGATCTGGAGGTCATCTTGGTGTGTTGTATTCTATAAGCATGTTGGCATCCTCTTGTTGCCTAACTGGCTTTGATAATTCAAAGTCTTGGTAAAAAGTTGGGGTTGATAATGCCCTGTCCATGAAATATTTCTACATCCACTTCGATTAGGGACAATTTGCCTTGTTATTAATAATTCAAACTGCTTCCATTTATATTAAGGAATAATGCTATTCACTTGTAGAACCATGCAAAACAAATTTGACATCTTCCTTTCATTGTTCACATGTTTTTTAATCTGAGATCTACATACAACATTTATTTGCCTCTGATGCAGATTTTGACTGAACATAAGAATGAAGTTTGGTTTGTACAATTTTCTAATAATGGGGAGTACTTAGCCTCTTCGTCAAGCGATTGCACAGCCATCATATGGAAGGTACCATTCATATTGTATCCTAACATTGTGTATTAGAAGTATTAGTTCAAGTTTTTGAATGTTTCCTTCACAGTAAAACTTAAACCTTTGGTAATGGATAGAAATGTTGATGGAGATCTGAGAGGGGACTGTAGTCTGCTGTTGTATAACAATTTTGAGAAACCAAGAATAAGACTCAATGAACCAATATTCTAGGCGTTGCTCTTGTATATATATAATTTTGCGGATGGTCTTTGGTCCAAATGGTATCTCTTCTCCTATAAAATTTGTAGGTAAGGTAACAGGTTCAATCATGTTCCACTTTGAGTTGCATTTACCTATGTAAGTAGTAATTTACAGAACTTCAGAATGGGTTAATTTATAAAAGAAAAGGTGGAAGCCCATCAGTTGCTTGCTAAAATAAGGGGAAATCATATGGAAATTTTTTCAGCGGTAAAATTTGTGGTTAAACCCCTAATATCTTTGTGGAAATGATTATTTTCTTCCATCGACATATACCTTATATGTACCAACCTCCCTGGTCAGTGGCTGATTCCCATCAGTTGCTTGCTAACCCTCGGTGGTCATAGCCATTTCCCTGCAGTGATGGGAAAACTCTTGTCCAGTCTATGACCAACATCATCACCAGTCATATTCAAATCACTACCAATGCC